>JABUQX010065451.1:17500-22500 GCA_015478945.1 Trachelipus rathkii | reverse complement strand
TAAAATCAGAATAGCCAAGTGTTTGGCATTTGCACCATCAAATTATGCTTGCTCATTGACAGAGCAACAATATGAAAGTTGTTTTTAACGGTTCTACAAGCTCATTCAAAAGGAAAATAAGATCTTCTTACACTTCACTGTTATGGGAACTATGCTGACACTTGTTAGTAGCTATTCAACAGTAAGCATTAGCTCCAAGCAGAAAAACTTAGTTGGATGGTGGAAGAATCTGCTGGTTTTCTAAGCTCGTCTTATAAAAGATAAGAGGTGTTGTAAGGAAAAAGGAGGTTAAGTCAGTTTTTAGCAAGCTGTATTCTATACCTGGAACTCGAACGACTGATTTGAAAGGGAATTATTCCTGCTGCAGAGTTCGCGAGTTAGAAAATTCAGGCATGCAGTATCTACAGGTACTATAACTACTATACTTCTACAAAATGATCATGTCCCTGTTCGGGCGCCAACTAAATTTAAAGAGTATGTAGGGGAGAGTGAGGGTGCACTCGGATGAACCCAACTAAGGAACTTTGGCGCGCCCAAACTAAAAGAAATCCCGGATTAGTACTGAGCCTGAGTCCCAAACCACCCAATAAATTTAGAAAGTGCAATCAGTAACTAAGACAGCGACAGAAATCAGAAGCTAGAAGGGACAAGGTTAAATTGATTAATGGATTAATTCTGATAGGAAAAATTAGTCTGTTAGAAAAGCTACTATCTATCTATTACTATGAAAGTGTTAGAGGTTAGTCAGTTAGTTCTGCTAGTTAGCTAGTCTGTTATCTACCCCACCACTTTAGCTCGCGGTTAGCATACTTTCTCCTAACGACTACCGCATTATTATTACCTGAACTTTCTATTTCGTTTCCTCGGCAACAATCGGTGAAATCCCCATGAATCCAATCTCCCTAAAGACCCCTCCTTGAAAAGGTAAAGTCAGAGTTGAATACGTCAATCAGGGGAAAACAAAAACGTTTCCGATTAACGGTTTATTAAATTAAACTTATGGGGAGGATGAAGCTAATTTCTGATATCAGATATCCGTAGGTTTGTCTCTGATAAACTTAGACTACAAACCGATAAATGGTCGAGTTCGAGTTCCAGTGTAAGGGTTAGTTACTACCTGGAACAAGAAGATTAGTGTGTGTATGAAAAAAGTAGGATGCAAATATGAACAATCTGGGGTTACTGAACTTAGTTGTTCTCGGATAGAGGTAGCGCTTGGAAAAACACGTTTTGAGAAAAAAGCAATCCAGAAAAAAGTAGTGATACCGGCTCTGGAAAGAAACACTGAATACGGCTTCCGGAAAAAGCAATAAGCCCCGCGAATAGCAAACGAGGTCCCGCAATTTAGCACCTTGTTGGAAGATAGGCCAGGACCCAGTGAAAGAAAACTGGCAAAAGCTGTTCGGTTAGTAAACAATCTTTCACTATCACATAACCTTTCTTAGTTTGCTGTGTCTGTACTCTTACCAAGGTATTGTAGAGGCAATTTTCTTTTTGTTATTAAAAATATATTCTATTATTGTACAATTAAATCACAATAAAGAGACATTGTTTTTCTTTCAATATGCTTGGTTTTTCATACCGATTGACCTTGTGTCCTTTTTAATAGTTACTGAGGTATTTACAGTAGGATTCAGAAATTAAAGCATTCAACAGTGTGATTTTGGTTTCCTAAACTAAAAAATATACTCAATTCTCATTTTAAGCAATAGGACCACTCCGTAATTTAATTAGTATACTTTTTTTTTAGTAGGGGAACAAATTAGAATACCAGTATATAAAATTATATAATATTTATTTGAAAGTAAACTACAATCCAAAAATAGCTTACTTTTTTCCTCAACTATTTCCCAAGTGGCAAAATAGGTAAATGTGCTTTTAAAGCATGTAAGCCTAATTTTCAAACAATTCTTAATGCCCAATAATCTATTCCCCTTGTAAGGGCCCCTTTTCAATCTTTAGCCGAGGGCCCCAATAGGAGCCAGTCCGGCCTCGGTTGGAGTTGGGATAGACAGGAGAAGAAAAAAAGATGAGAGTGTTCTCCGGACCGTTACAGTTTGACATGTTTTGGGTAGTTTTAGTTGGCGTTTTGAATCTGTGTTATGTAATATTGTAAAGTGGTGGCGCCGCATCTGTAACTTGGCCAGAGATGACTTGACTGTTCTTGGCAAGTGAGTTGAATTTTGGTTCTATTTTTTGTGGGATTTGTTTAGAATGTTGTTTGGTGGTCTGCGTCTTAAGTAGTTTTCTGTTAGTGATCGTCGTTAATATATGTCTTGGTGATTATGACGTGTGTTTGGTGGAAGGGAAGTGTAATTTAGGAATTTGTTGTAGTATAGAGCTGCGTGAGAAGGGGGTTGCTTTTGAGCCCTGTGGCTGGATGGGAGTTAAGAGCGGCAGGTGACATGGGTATTGAGGGTTTTTGGGTGTTGGTAAAGAAATTGTTACCTATCATGATCCTGGTGAGTATCTATGCATAGTATTTTGCGTTTCTTCGGCAGGTTGTTGTTCTGTGTTTGCTGATGTGCATCTTGTTATGATTCTTAGTGCTTTGTTTTGTGTCGTCTGGAGTTTCTTTATGTTGTTTTTTTGTCAGTAGCGGGTGCCAAGTTGGAGAGGACGTATTAGAGTCGGACGATGTATTAGTTGTTTATAGGTGTGGATTTGTCTGTTTATTGTTTGTGAAGTCTGCCCAGCGATGGTTCTTATTATATCTTATCATGTTCATGTTCTATGGTTGCAGATGAAGTTATTGTCTGTGGTTTCGTGAATGTGAGATGAAGTGTCAAGTGTTACTCCAAGGATTTTGGGAGTTTTTTGTTGAGGGGTATGGCAATGTTGTTTAAGTAGACTTGGGGGTGTTCGTGCCAAGTCTGGCGGTCGGTGGTGATTAAAGTAATTGATGATTTGTTTGGTGAGGCGGACATTCTGGTTTTCTGTCAGCCATTTTGAAGTTGGGTGATGTATTGTTGGTGTCAGGTTTGTGGCAGTGTTGTAGGTTCTGCGTGTAGTGGCTATGTAATGCCATCTGCGTAGTTGTTACATGATTGTGCTCATGTTTGTGGTTGTGGAAGATCGGCCGTGAATAGGTTGAATAGTGTGGGGGACAGTATTGCGCCTTGGGGGGTGTTCCGTTATTGATGTTTTATGTTCTGGATTTTGTACTTGTTTGTTTGTATTTGGCTGTTCCTGATAGGAAATTGGAAATGCCATTTCTTTAGGTTGTGGGGATGTTAGATTTGGTTATTTGTGGAATTCAAGTTATGGTTAAGTCGTACTATATCGAAGTGCTTTGTTGATGTCGATCTATGATTAGTTTTGTGGGTGGGTTTTAGTTTGGCCACTGATTGTGGTGTTGAATAATGCTTATGAGTGCGGTTGTTAGTTGAAATTCGTTTGACAACCGTGTTGAATTTTGTGTTTGATGCATGTGTGGAGTTATTTGCTTAGTATGTTGTTTTATCTAGTAGTTTCCAGTGCTGATAATACAAGATGATGGATATGATGTAGTTCAGAGGGTCTTTTCAAGGTTTTAGTTTGGGTATAATGATTACTTTTTTCCAGATAGGGGAAATGAAACTTAGGCTGATGGAACTATTATATTATTTGAGCTAATTGAGTTAAAGCTGGTTCCTAGGTGTTTGAGGTGTTTGTTTGGGATGTTGTTCTGGGCCAGTTACAGGTGAGTTTTTAAGTGTCTTTGTTATGTTTTTCAAGTCAGTTGTGAATTATTTCTATTGTTGGGTCTGTTGAGTTTATTTCTTAGAGCTTTAATAATCTTCCTGTTCTTGGGGTGTGTGTGATTTTTGGACTATGCATTGGCGAAACTGTAGTTTCGAGAATTTTGCATGTTTTGTGTGATTCGTGGACTTGTGTGTTTGGGTTGTTTGATGATTCGTGAGTGTAGTTTCGTTGGTTGGTTGAGTTTTTCAGTGTATTCTTATTGTTTTCCACATTCTGGTGTTATTGGTGTGTTGGATGTTGCTTGGCGAGGAAGGTTTGAAGTGTGTTTGAAGAGTGTGTTTGTTAATGTTTTATTGCTGTTTCAAGGCGTTAATCTGTGATTGTCGCTTGGAGTGTTTGGTATATTTTTCTGACTGAGTGGCGTGTTTGATTAGTTCTTCTATTTCAAGGTTTAGGGTTTGGTTGTATTTTTTGAGGTATCCCTGAGGTATGTGTTAGCTGCTTTTTGGATTAGAGAAGTGAAGTTTTGTATGGCTTTGTTGAGTGTTGGTGCGTTTTTGACATTTGGGGGATGTATGTCGTTTTCTAGTTGGTGAATTGTGTTCAGTCTGCTTTTTTTTGTAGTTTGTGCATGTTTTTCTGAGTGGGTAGTTTAGTTTGTTGACATGTTGGTATTTTATGATGATGGGGAGGTGGTCGGAGTTTAGATCGATTTGTATTGACCAGTGGAGTTTTGTGTGTAGATTTGGTGAGCATAGTATTATGTTTGGTGATGTGCATGTTTAGTTGGTTTGAGTTGGGTTTCTGGTGTGGCTGTTTGTGCTTGTTAGATGTTTGGTTTTCGGAGGTTGCGCTATTATGTGTGTGTTCCTCTTTGGTTTGCTTCTTGGGCGTTGTACCATGTGGGGTGGTAAGCGTTGAAAGAGTCGCCTGTCGCATTATGAGGTTTGGGAGGTGGGAGATTTCGGTGAGGTTTGGTTTGTAATTTCTGGGTCAGTGTGTTGAGGTGGGGTGGGGAATGTAGAGGTTTATTAGATTGTGTGGTTTTTTATTTATCATTGTTGTGAAGGATTGTATTTTGGTGGTGTTGTCGTTTAATGCTGTTGTAGTTTGTGAGGTGGTGTTTATGTATGATAGTGAGTTGTGTATAAAGGTTAGTAGAGTGTGATTTTGGGGGGTTTAGGGTGTGAAGATAGCATCATAGACATAGAATTATGGTTCTGGATAGTTTTCGGGTAGATAGGCTTTTTGTATCATGGCTATGTGCATGTTGTGTTGTTTTAAGAAAACTTCTATTTCTTTGGTTTTGTTGTATA
>JABUQX010065451.1:0-10000 GCA_015478945.1 Trachelipus rathkii | reverse complement strand
ATGTTTTGGATGGGGTGAGTAGGAGCTTTAGATTAATTGTTTTGGGCTACTTAAATGGTTGCATAGGTTGCGGGAGGATATGAGAATGGTAGGAAGGTGATTCATTTCTGTGAGCGTGTGTGTAAGTAATAGTTTTTTCGGGCACAAGAGTTTTATAAGTATACTAGAGTCGGGGTTGGTGGTGATGGTATCGAAGTGAAAAGTATGATTGATTTTGTCTTGGTGAAGAGGAGATTTTGAAATGTGTGGTAGACGTTCAATCAGTGATGGGGTTGGGGATGGGAATATCAGATCATGTTTTATGTAAGATCAAGTTAATGTGGCATGGATGGAGAGGAAAGAGATAAGGAAGTGGGGAGAATTAAGAGAGTAGTTAAGTGAACAAGGCTATAAGGAAAAGTATGTGAGAGCACTTGAAATTAAATCAGTTGAATGTGAACAAGGTGAAAATGTACAAATCTGGACGCAAATGAAGGAAGCCTGTGTTACTTGTGCAAAAGTAGTATGTAGATGTGCTAAAGTTGGAAGTAAGAATTTCATTAGTGAGTGACGGATTGGAGGGTGATACAAGCGGTTAAAAATAAAAGAAGAGGCGTGGTTGAATGACATAAAAGCCAATGATGAAGTCTCGAAAGAAGGGTGTGGGGAAATATATATAAGGAGGTAAAAGGGAAGAGTAAAAGTTGTGTAAGTGGGAAGGATAAATGGGGTAAATAAGCAGCTTGAAAGGAGGAGGAATGGGAAGCACTTCTGGAAGGAAGTGCGAAACGATGTAAAGGACAGCTCAATGCTCAAATATGACCAATATTATATATATATATATATATATATATATATATATATATATATAATATATATAATAGAGATATATATATATATTTATATATAATTTTTTATATAATAATATATATATATATATATATTATTATATATATTATATTATGTATCAAATAGAACCGCAACCGCGGTTGTCACTGGTTTACAAAACAACTATAACCGCAACCGCGGTTGTCACTGGTCTTCATAACCGCAACTGCGGTTGTCATTAAGTTATCTTTTTAAAGATACTCTCTTATGCTATCAAAACTTTCTCTCTCCCGATATATATATAGTATATAGTATATATATATATATATATATATATATATATATATATATTATATATATATAATATACTATATATATAATATATTATATAATATATATATATATATATATTTAATAGTATATATATATAATTTAGAAATTTTCAAGTAATAATAATAATTATTTTATTATTATTATTATATTGAGCTAAAATTTCATGGGAATTACTTTTATAGGATCATGATAGTGGAAGCGTCTGAAGAATAAATGGAGTGAAAGTGATGGTTTAATATTAATAGCGGCAGTGAGACAGAGATTGTTATGTCTCCTTGGTTATTCAATTCGTTATGGGGATAGGGTATGGAAAGGAATTAGAGATGGCTGAATTGAAAAGTTAGAATGATGCGAGAATGAAGAGAGGGAGGTGCCCGCCTATTATGGCAAGATGATTTGTTTTGTGTGTCGAATTTGAAAAGTAGTTTGAGATGGATTGGTAAGGTATTTGCAGGATTGTAAAAAGGAGGGTTGAAAGTAAACGTAAGATAAGAGAAAGAAAAATTATTGTTGTAGTAAAGGCTAGTCCTCTGTGCTGAAGTTATGTTGTATGGTGAGCAACTGGAACAAGTGTTTGAGTTTAAATATTAGATATATGTTGATGAAAAGGCGAACGAATGATAGCAGAGCGAGTAAGCGAAAGTGTGAATGGTTAGTAAGGGGCGTGCAATTAATAATCCTTGTGATTGTAAAGGGGCTAAGTCCTGATGCGTAGGCGTCTTACATTAGGTATGTTGCTATCCTGTGTTAATGTAAGTAGTTGAAAAAAACCTATGTCTGCGAATAAGAGGTATCGTCTTAAAGTACAATTGTGTTCAGTGACCCTAATCTTAGGGGTGTGTAGAAGTCATGAGAAAGAATTGTTAAAGATGAGGAATGAACCCATAAGGAGTTGTGTGTGAAGAAAGGAGTAAATGAGAGAATAAATGAAAGTACATTGAGATGTTTGGCCCCATGTGGAGAGTTATAAATGATGTCGGTGAAGCGGATATATAGTTTGGTGACGTGTGCTGGAGTCGACCGTTGGGAAACAGAAGAAATACTGGATTGAGTTAGTAAAGGAATGCCTCAAGGAGAGGAATGTGAGCTTGGCAGAGGCGAGAAGAAAGGTGCATAATAGGAGTGAATGACGGGGTTTTGTGAGGGGGTTATGGTCCTGGGGCAAGGGATGAACCCTACATTGACGAGATGCCACAGTGAAGGTCCGTCGCAGTCTTCGTGAAGCTCTAGGATGGATTTTCTTACTGCGACGAGATCTCACTAAAAGTATCAAGGGCGTCAAGCTGGCTTTCTTTTCGACTTGTGTCCATACTTCTATCGTACCATTCTGTTTCCGGGCATTTGTGACTCATCTACCCTCAGTCTTGGGGAAAAAGGTGGATGATGAAGATGATTTTTATTATTATTAGTAGTAGTAAAAGCAATTGTTAAATTTTGTTTTTATTGCACAACCGCGGTTGTTGGAAATATTATAAAACCGCAACCGCGGTTGTTGAAAAATTAGAACGCAGAAAAATAACCGCAACCACGTTTATGCAAAAATTCAGTTCGACGTCCATCACTAAATATATATATAGTTAATATAATAATAATATATATATAATATAATATATATATATATACATATAGTATATATATAATTATATATATATATATATATATATATATATATATATATATATATCAATCAGAGGCGACTCCTATACTCGCTTTGCTCCTCGTGCTAACAAACGAAGTTAACATTATAGAAACATTCAATCCTGTTACAAATATCCCAATAATGACTACCATAAAATTTCTTTTTAATTTCAAGAAATGCTCAAAGGTAATAGAAATAATGAAACCCATATATCTATTCGTACAAAAAAGTATAAGAAGTCATACGCTATTACGCAAAATGCTATTTTTCAAGCCATTAAAAAAGGCGACTATTCGTCGCGCCAATTTAAACGAATAGCGGAGATTGCTACTGAGGAAAATTTTCCTGTATAAAAATTGTTGTTATATTGTTGCCTTTGGGCAATCTGTTAGTTACATTGTTGTGCCATTCTCTTTAAGATAAGATAGGGACGAGACTAAGTACCTATAGTATTTTAAAGTTTATTTTAAAATGTTTTATATAATAAATATATAATATATAAATATATATATATATATATATATATATATATATAAACTTATAATATATTATAATATTTATAAATATATATATATATATATATATATATATATATATATATAAGAGAGAGAGAGAGGAGCAACAATAGTAAAAAAGTTGCTGGAGTCGCCGCTGATATATATATATATATATATATATATATATATATATATATGTATGATATTGTATTTATTTAAAACGTAAATCTCATATAATATATATATGGTGAGGTATCACGCAGATGGTTAATTGATCTTGGTCCCTCCTACTCCTAAATGTGGTGTTTCCTCTTTATTCCTTTTTTAAATGATGGTGATGATGATTTTGTGGATGTGTCAATGAATCACATTAATTATGATGATGATACAATTTCTTGTATATTCTTTGTATTTCGGTAAAATTTTTCTTTCTCTTCTGGTTGCGCAACCGATATTTTCTTGTTCTATTGTTAAATCTTTCAATGTCTCTTTTCTCCTTCTTCATATGTTCTTCTCTTCCTCTTTTATATTCTCGATATTGTCCTTCTACTGATGATCTTAATAATTAATATTAATTATTTCATTAAACAAATAATTAAGGCTTTAAACTGAAAGCCTGCAACTCTTAATTGACTTTAAATAAATATTACTATTCCTGATATTTCTATTATCTTCTGTAATAAGAATAATATATATATATTAGTTTTATTATCAGAGTTTAAATAATCTACTACCCACTACGGCGGTACATATATTTTCTTATTTTCTAACTACAGACATAAAATAATAATCAAACTCATACTATTTTTTTCTTTTTTTCTTTTTTTCTTTTTTCTTATCTTAGTTTTTTCTTGTGTTTCAATTTGTCATTGTGTAATATGTCTTCATATTAAGTTGTTAACATATTTCAGTATATTTTCTTTTTTTACACCCTCTTTTGTCAAAATGTCTGAGATCTGTCCTTGTGATTTTATCCATGTGATTTCTTCTATTTCTTTTTCCTCGATTATTTCTTTTAGATATGCCATATCAATTCGTAGTCTTTTATTTAATACTGCCGAAGTTGAGTGTAGTGCTCTTTCAAGGCTTTGGCAATCGGTTTTTATCCATATTGGTAGTTTTTCTTCATTTATTTCTTCCCATAAAGCTTTCAGATATATTCCAGCATCGGCAGCCTTACCTAAACCCAATGCCTCCGCTTCTAGAGTGGATCTCGCCACTCTCTTTGCCACCTTTGATTTCCAATATAAGGGACTCCTGTTGTTAAATTCATCTACTATACTTATTATGTACCTAATTTGAGATTGTCCATTTCCCACGTTATTAAAAGAGGCATCTGAAAAGATTTCCATTTTTGTTCTACCCTTAAGGGTAGGAATGATTATCTGGCTTTCCTTTTCTTTTACTTGTTCTATAATTTTTATTGCTTTTTTCATATCTCTTGTTGTTGCCGTTTTACAAAATTTACTTCTTTCACTTACATTATAAGATATTTCTGGTCTGGTTTGTTGAGCTATCCAGTTTAATTGTCCAACCATGGATCTGTATTCTGTTTGTTTTTCTTTATTTAATATCCTCTCTTCCTTAAATCTTTTTTTATCTGGTACTTTCATATTTCTTACATAGGAATTCTGCTCTAGGATAATTTCCTCATTTCGTTGATCCACGTTCAAACCAATGTAACAAAATTTCCTTTCACTCTCTTTTCCTATTTCCAATTTCCTTTTGAATTCTCGAATTATCTTTTCTTCAAACTCAGTATTCCCTCCATAGCAAATATCGTCCACATGTATGCACATGAGGCCGATGACTCGGCTGTTTTTCCTCCAATACACTATAGTTGGCTCCAACTTACTCTTTGTTCCTCCAAGTGTTTTTATTATGTCCATGATGCTTTCGTACCATATATTCTCGCTGCGTCTTTTAAACCGTACACAGTTTTCTTCAACTTCCATAGGTAGTTTGTTTTTGCTTCTCTTGAAGGTTTTAAATACACATTTCTCTCTATGGGTTTCCCTTGTAAATATGCTGTTTTGATATCTAATGTTTTGCATTTCCAACCATTTTTCCGAATTACAGCAAGACACATTTTTAATGATTCGTTGGCACATGTCGGTGAATCAGTTGTTAAGTCTCCTTGTTCCTCAAAACCTCGAGCAACAAGGCGTGCTTTGCATTTTCTTCTTCCGTTTCCTGATTTTTCTGTAATGATCCATCTAGTCGTAATTGCTTTTTGATTCCTTTCTTGTGCAGCCTCGTACACTCCTTTCTTTTTCCAGCTACTAAGTTCATCCATTTTTGCTCTATGTATCTCTTCATTTTCGAAATCTCCCAACCATATTTCATCACCTATATGTTTTATTTCTTGGAAATTTCTCAAATCTATCCATTTCTCATTTCCATGATCTAAATCTATTATGTTGTAGCTATCTGACCATTTTTGGCCAGTTGCTTTTCCGGCTCTACTAGTTATTCTTATTCTTGATTTTTCCTTTGTTTCTTTGTCCACTATCTCATAAGACTCCCCCAATCTCACCTTCGGTGTTTCTTGTTCTTCCTCTCCTTGACTCTCTTCTTCTTCTTCTGATTCAGGTTCTGTTTCTGATTCCGTTTCGCTAAGGTCTTCTTGCTCTTCTTGTATAACCACCCTTACTTCATCGTCCTCTTTCTCACTTTCATCCGTCTCTGATCCATAAATGTCTGATTCAGACACTGTATCATCTTGTACTTCTTCTCTTTGATTTTCTTCTTTCCCTTCTTCAGTATTTCCTGTTTGTCTTATTCTCGTGATATGCACTCTAGCTACTTCGCGTAGGGTGCCCCCATGTTTCACTACTACTGTCTTTCCATCACTACCGATGACTTTCGCAGGACCTCTCCAACATTTCTCATGTTTCTTTTATATATTACACAAGATGCTCCTATTTTTGCTTCTTTCCAAATGAATTGCTCTCTTAGTTCGGCTTGGACAAAGGGGCTTTTGTTTTTAATCTCTTAAGTACCTTCCTGTTGTATGGTGCGCTGGAATTATTTAGCCTTTTCTCTTGCCTTGTAGTTGCTAGAGTGTGTCATATGCATTTCAACTAATCATCCGTTATTATTTCCTCGTTGTTTATACTCTGGGATGTGTAGTTGTTTTTTCCGAAAACTATCTGATTAGGTGATACTCCATCTTTCATTAATAAACTATTCCTAGCTGCTATTGTCCACATCAGTGCTATCTCCCAGTTTTTTGTAGTATCCTCTCTCAATTTCCTCACTCCGTCTTTCACTAATCCCACCATTTTTTCACATGTTCCATTACTCCAGGGACTTTCTGATGGAGTCGCCATAATGGTGATTCCAAATTTTTCCGTTAAGATTTTCATTTCCTCGTTTTGGAATTCCAATCCATTGTCTGATAAAATTTTCCTAGGTGTTCCGAGTACAGACAGCCACTTTCCCATAAATGCTTTTACCACTGTCAGTGGATTTTTATCTTTTATCCATGCTGCCTGACAATAGTTCGTTGCTAGATCCACCATCATTAAAAATCTTCTATTTTCTATTTTTCCCAAATCCAGAGCCACCACCTCATTAAACTGTTTTGCCATAGGCATTCCAACTATTGGCCTAGCTGGTGTTCTTTTATATTTTATACAGGTATCACACTTGCCTACTATGTCTATTATTTTCTCTTCCAAGGTCTTCTTAAATCTTTGATACTCCTCATTCTTCTTATATGCATCATTACAAATTCCAATTAATTTTCCACTACTAGCATGTCCGAATTGTAAATGCCGTTTTTCTATTCTTTTTTTAATTATTTCCTTGTTGGTCCACCATTCCCTGTCTATTCCAAGCCACATCTTGTGCGGTTCCAGTTTTTTTATCAATGCAATCTTCAGATGTTTTTCATTCTTCCTTTTACATGGTATTATGTAGTCTGAAAAACGCTTTGCTATAACTATTCCTTTCTCGAAGTCTATTACTGCTCCTATTTTCTCTAAAGTTTCTTTTCCAATCAACCAGGGAACGTTTCCTTCTATTATTGTTGTTCTTATACTCACTTTGTTTCCCATTAATTTTGTAGGTATATCAACATTCTTTATCCCTTTACATAATGTTTCTCCAAAATGAAACACAGTGTGGTCTTCTATAGCTTTCTTGTTCATTTCTTCAATTTGTTCTTTGTTTAATCGACTCAAAATTCTTTCCATATAAAAATTACCGCACACTGTTCTTGCAGCTTCGGGAGTCTAGTTATGCCGTGATATTTCGTCTTGCAGTTTCCTCTAACTTTCTCTGTTCTTGCATCATATGTTCATTTCGCAGACGTAGTCTTATTTCTTCTCTCTTTATTGCCGTTCATTTTTTTCTGTTTGTTAGCTTTTCCTTTGCTTCTTCCAGTTCTTTGGACAATCTATTGCCCAAACTGTTCCTTGGACATTGCAAATATAAAGTTCTCCGTTATTCACTGGACAATTTATTCGCCCAATGTGTTTCTGATCTACACTTAAAACATTTAGTAATAGTTCCGTATTTCTTGTTAACAGGATTTTTTCTTGTCTCCTTCCATCCAACACAGCTCTTATTCGCTTCTTTTTCTTTTTGCTCTGAGCAAAGGTGGGGCACGTCTTTCTTTGGCGATTATATGCCTGATTGTACGGGTCAGCAGAGTTAGCGCACTGTATAAATTGTGATAACATTACCTCAAGATGATCTGAAGTGGTATCTCCCTCTTTATTGTATTCTTTTTATCTTTTTATGTTGATGGTGTTTTTGAGATGAATCAATCAATGTTTAATATTTACATTAATGATCTTATAATTCTTTTGTATGGTCTTCGTATTTGTTGTGGACTTGTCTTATTTTTATTTTCTAATTCTTCTGGTTGCGCAACCTTTATGATCTTGTTTTATTTGTAATCTTCCTATGTTTATTTTCTATTTTCTTTATTATATTCTTCTCTTCTTATATATTCTCAAAGGTTATTATCCTACTGGTTTTCTTTGTACTTAATATTAGTTATTTCATTCAGAAAAAAAACAAGGCGTTAGAATGATGACATCAGAAACTTACATCACCGCTTCCATGGCATACAATTTCAGAAGGTTATTACTATAACTTCTGCAACAATATAAGATTATATATATTAGTTTCATTATTATATGTTAAATAATCAACTACCCGCTACGACGGTACATATATTCTTTTCTATCTACAGACATAAAATATAAAATAGTTATCATATATATATATTATATATATAGTATATATCATGATATATCTATTATATATTTATATATATATATATATAATATATATATATATATATATAGTATATAATATATATATAATAGTATATATATATATATATATATATAATTATATATATATATATATATATATATATATATATATATATATATATATATTCCGTATATATATATATATATATATATATATATATATACTTTATATATTATAGTATTATATATATATATAATATATATATATATATAGTATATATATTATATAGTATATATAATTTTTTTCGGTTTGGAGGTTCCTTATTTTATATACTTCTTTTTATCTTTTAATATGTTGTTTGCTGGATTTTTAATGTTGTAGGGGCTATTTTTGCTGTGAGCGAATGGTGCGAAGATAGTGGAAGCAGGGCAGTTTAGCAATGTTTGAGTAATATAATGAAAAAGTTCAAGTTACGAAACAAATTGAGAATTCTTTGCCAATTCCTGTATTCGATTTTCTAAAAACTCGGGAATCAAATGAGAGGTAATTTTATAACTTAATTTAAGTGGTTAGTTGTTTGTCGTTTTATTTTTAGGTTCATAACTATACCTTGTAACTTTAGATATATTTATTTTGATGGATCATTTTATAATGTAATTTTGATGAAGCTCTTATAATTTTCTTATAATCTTTTATAGATTATTCCCGATTTGTATTTTTGTTTTTGTCGCTTGTTTTTAACCCTGCCATATGTATTCTTAATCGTTGTGGTGTTAAATCTAACATTCTGACGTATTTTTCTTTTCTTTTAAACGCAAGGTAACTTAATACATTAAAAACACTAATATGTGACACTTAAACATTATAGTTGCACAATTTCTAGAATAAAACAATAGTACCACCTTACCTCTGTTATTTATGCTGATGACATCGATTTTCCTGCATAGGCCACCCTCGCTTGACGCCAAGACCGGCAAAGAAAAATGGAAAGTTGTAAAGTGAAAAGGCGAAACCAATCACCGCAACTGTTAAAAATTTCAGTCACATTAATTATATAGTAATTCCCTTTCCTTTATTACTTTAATAAGTTGATGGTGCGAATTTAGTTGATATTGTGATTTATAATAATAATAATATATAATATAATAATAATAATAATAATACTAATAATAATCAATATAATAAATAAATAATGAATAATAATGAATAATAATAATAATAGTAAAATAATATAATATATAATAATAAATAATAATAATAATAATAATATAATAATAATAGATCATATAATTACATAGATAATACTAATAATAATAATATAATTAATAATTAGAATTGGGAAGGTTTTGAGGCGAGTACTGTTGTCTTCCTTGTTTACATCACTGCGAGCCACGGTATGGATTTGGAACACGCGTATGTTTTAGCTGGTTGCATCAGTCTCATATTGGTGTCAGTTTATTAAACCATGATTGGTTTGTGGTAGGAGTGCTGG
>JABUQX010065450.1:0-5000 GCA_015478945.1 Trachelipus rathkii | reverse complement strand
TCTCTCATTTACCTCCCCTTTCTTCACACAACACAACTCTCTAATAAGTTCATTCCTCATTTTATCAATTCTTCTCATACCTAACACGCCCCTGTCCATCTGAATACATTGTACTTTAGATCATAACTTTATTCCAGACCATAGTCTTACTGCTATAAATTAACACAACAACATACCCTCATCTAAGACCCTAGCCCACTCAAGACTTAGTTAATTTACATCCACCAACGATTTAATTGCACCAGCCACCTTCCTGTCATTCACAACTTTCCTACTACACTCTGCATCATCCGTTCCCTTTTCTTTCAATATTCTATATATTTTAACTCAGACACTTGTTCCAGCTGCTCACCATCTAACATAACTTCACACCGAGGATTGTCCTCACTCACAACTATAACCTTACAATTATCGACGTTTACTTTCAAACTCCTCCTTTTACACACCCTGCCAAACCCCTCTACCAATCCTCTCATTAGATCTTCAGCCACACACAACCAAATCATACTTATATAATAGGTAGGGCAATCTCCGACCTCTCTTCCATTCTCCATCATTCTAACACCATCCCCTGCCACCCTCACTTCTAATACTTTCATAACAACATCCATTTACAAATTGAATAACCGAGGAGACATAACACATCCCTGCCTCACTCCGCTATTAATATTAAACTAATCACTTTCGACTCCATTTATTCTTACACACGTTTCTCTATCGTCATACATACTTTTGATTCCATTTGGAAGCTTACCACCAACACCATATATCATTAACACCTGCCATGGAGCTTCTCTATTAATCCTATCATTCGCCTGTTGCAAATCCATAAAACCTAAATTCAATTTATTCTTCTTCTCCCTCATTTTCTCAATCATATGTTTTAATGTAAAGATTTGATCCACATATCTTCCACCAATCCTAAGCGCACCTTGTACTTAACCAATCAGCTCTTCAGTCACTCTTTCCTACTCATTACATCCTCCTTACTAATGACCTTATCCCCAAAATACCTATTCCTTCTTGCACCATCTAACCCACACACACATTCACTATCACTTCTTCTTTACTGCCAATGTTATGCAGATTTTCGAGATGTTCTCTTCACACTCCCCTGACATCCATTTCATAAGTTACGAAAGCACCATCCCCATTCATTACTCTAAGCAGATTCCCATTATTCTCCTTCTTAACCTTTCGCGCTTCCATCCAGAAGAGCTTCCTATTCCCTTTTAAGTCTCCATTCATCCTCCTTTCGTGAATTTGTATGACTTCTTCAGTCTCATCCTTCCTGTACCTAACTCTCTAGTCCTAAACATCTTTCTTTTGAAACTTCATCATTGGCTTTTAGTACATTCAACCACGCCTCTTTTTTACTTTTAACCGCTTGCATCATCTCTTCATTCCACCACTCACTGTTAACACCCTTACTTCCTACTTTAGCATATCCACATACTTCCTTTTGCACTGCTAACAACCGCTTCCTTTATTTGCTTCCAGATTTGTTCAGTTTCATCTTGTTCACATTCAACTGATTTATATATATATATATATATATATATATATATATATATATATATATATATATATATATATATATATATATATATATATATATATATATATATATATATATATATATATATATTTATATATATATATATCTTTTTTTACTTCTATTCTCACTTTTAATTCTTCCCATTTCCTTCGTTATCACCTACCTCCATCCAAGCCTCCACTAACTTAATTTTACATAAAAACAGCATAATGATCCGATAATCCAATTCCTAACCCCTCACTGATTTAACATCCAACACATACTTCAATCTTCTTCACCAACACAAAATCAATCATACTTTTCACTTTGATACCATCTCTACCTACACCAACTCTAGTATACTTATGAATACTCTTGTGCTTAAAGAAAGTATTATTTACACACATACTTCTCTCCTCACAGAAATCAATCACCTTCCTACCATTCTCATTTTCACCCGACACCTCAAAACCACCTGTTATACCATCCCTTTTTGATCACCTATCCAACCATTTAGGTCACCCAACACAATCAATCTGAAGCTCCTACTCACCTCATCCAAAACATCATTCAGATTATCCCAGAAAATCGCACTCTTCAACATTACCCTCAGATGGACCATATTTCACAACCACACATACATTGACCTTTTCAAATTTAAATTTGACCATTAGAATTCTAGTACTCACACACACAAAATCTACCATAGCTCTGTACCAAAAGTCACTCATTAGAATTGCAACTCCTCTCCCTTTATCATGCCTTTCCACAAACACACTTCACACACACCACTCATTTTCACCGTTTCCTTTCATCTTGTTTCAGTCAAAGCGAGCAAATCAAATTTACCCTATCTACATCTCTCTCCTCTTCTCCTCAACATTTATTCCTCTGACATTCCATGTACCCATAGGATTCATACATTTTCGCCGAAAGATAGAAGGCCTCTTACGGCGATCACGACCTTCTAAGAGGCATGCATTAGCATTCCTGTCTCATGACTAAGTGGTAGGGGTGAGAAGTCAACCCAAAACCACCGTCCCTTAGTCCCCTTCTACGACACGCATGACATAGTGGGCAATTCTTTCTTTCCCACACATAGGATATAAGGGGTAGGGATGTCTCTAAGATGTTGCTAGAAGAGGGGGTGGATATAGGTATGTGGTATATGATATGTGGGATAAAGGTGGTGTCTGTCAGATGTTGTCTGGAGGATGAGGGTGGATATGAACGCATAACACAAAGGCGAACCATACCATATGCAGAATGGAGTACTACTCCCAGCGAGTAGTCTATAAAACACACACACACACACACACACACACACACACACACACACACACACACACACACACATTATCATTATTTTCAACTATATATATATATATATATATATATTATTGTTGTTGGTTAAGTTGCTAAGATATATATGTTATGGTTGTACTATGTTGTTAAGAAAGAGCATATATATATATATATATGGTTACCATATTAGCAATTATACTATATATACATATATTAAGGCGCATATATTATATATACATATTATTACATATTACATTATTGAGTTGTTGAAGAAGTTATTAGCATACATATTATTATTATTATTACTACATTATAATATACAAGGTTATTATTGTTGTTATAGTTGGAAGAAGAAGAAGAAAGAAGAGTTATATGTTGTTATTATTATTATTATTATATTATTATTATTATTATATTAAGTTATTATTATTATTATACATATTATTATTATTATTATATTACATATATTATTATTATACATATTATTATTATTACATATTATTATTACACATATATGTATGTATTATATCTTATATATACATATATATTATTATGTTAGATATTATTACATGCTATTGGCTGGGTTATTGGTTGGATATACATTATGTTATTTAGAAAAGAAAGAGTTGAAGAAGAAGGTTGCTGGCTATTGGTTGTTGGCTGGCATGCTGGTTGCTATTGCTGGCTACTGTTACATACTGTTGTTGGTTATATGGTTGCTGCTGGCATAGATATTGTTATAGTACATAGTTATACATATTATGTTATTGCGCTATTATTGTTATTACATATTATTATTATTGTTGGTGCAGCAAACATACATATATATAAGGCTATTATATTATTGTTGTTGCTGTTGCTGGCTGGAAGATGCTGTTGAGCGCTGGGAGCAGCGCTGTTGCTAAGGCTGGCGCTGGCTAAGGCTGGCTGGCTATTGTTATTGATACATATATATATATATATAAATATATTGTTGTTATATATTACATATGCTATTATATATATATATATATGCTATTATTATTATTATATATTATATATTATTATTACATATACATATATAAATATATACAGCATATATATATAAAGAAGGGTTATATTGGTTACAAGGTTATTGGTTGGCTATTGTTGTTATATATATATATATATTATATATTGGTTATATATATATATATTATATAGTAATATATGTTATTATATTATATTATTATGTTATATATATTATATATATATATTATAGTTATTATTCCATGTTATATTATATTATATATATATATATTATTGTTATTATTATTATTACATATACATATATAAAGAAATAGTATTATAAGTATATATATATATATATATATACATATATTAAGTATTGGCTACAGCATACATATACATATAGTATACATATTTAAGAGTATATACTCTGCAGTTATACAATATTGTTATTGTTATTATTTAGCATATTAGCTATACATATTGTTATGCATGCTATATGCTACATACAATAGTTATTGCTGGTTATGGCGGTTGCTGAAAAGGTGTTGATACTCATCAGAGTATGCAAAGAATTATAAAATGGATTTTGATTGTTACTTTTTAGTTATTATATATATAATTCTAAAAAAAAATAATTTTTCTATTTTAAAGAAATTAATGTTTTCACATTTTTAATTTCATTTGCTTGATATAAAGCTTCATATGAAATTGTTTACATTTAAGATTATATTATATAATATATTATAGCATAGTTGGTTATTACTACATATACATATAGATTATGGGAGTATGTATGTTGATATATTGATATATGTTATTATACAGTATATATACATATATACATATATTGTTATTATATTATATATATGTATATATATAATATATATATATATATATATATATATATATATATATATATATATATATAGTATATAGTATATATATATATAAAGATTTATATATATATATGTTATATATATATATATATATATATATATATATATATATAAATATATATATATATATATATATATATATATATATATATATAGGTACACACATATATATATATATATATATATATATATATAAGAAAGGCATAAAATATGAAAGCGTTTCACGATAAATGCGAAACGGTTACCCACCTTGATCTGAACGAAGTACAATG
>JABUQX010065449.1:15000-52530 GCA_015478945.1 Trachelipus rathkii | reverse complement strand
CATATTAATAACCTATGATGAGATGTATATGGTAACACTAAGTAACCGGTGTAATTCTACCAATATTCGGTCGGCAACCGTGCTAGAAAGCTTCAGAATAATAGCCCTATAATCATTGATCTATATATATAGCCTAATAATGCCTCTGAAATATAACACCTATAGCCTTAAAAATATCATTATATTTATATATGAAATTGATATAGCCTATAGCACTTATAGCGTATAAACTTATATATGAATATTAGTATGATACTTCTTTATTATGAGTCATAGGATGATTAATCCATTTGAAATAATCTCCTTAGTTCATCTACAGATCTAGTATATCTCTTTTAGTCAGTTTGCGGTTATTTAGATAAACTGAGGATAATATTACCACTTTTTGTGTGTTGTATATGTATTCTGTAGGTACTATATAAGTTTTTCTCAATTCATTCACTAACTAACATGTATATGTACCATCGTAGTTTATGGTATGTATCAGTATAATATTTGATTGTCCTAATGTACAATTATATTACTGAGATTTTTCTTCTGTGAGCAAATAAGATAGCTTCAGATATTATAATTATAAGTATTATATATATTTATAATATTAATAATATATATATTATATATATATATATATAGTATATATATATTAATATAAATATAAATATATATAATATATATTATATTACTATATATGATAATATAGATATATATATATATATATATATATATTAATAAATATATATATTATAATAATAAATATAACATATATTAATATATATATATATATATATATTAATTATATATATATAATATATATAATTATATATATATATATATAAATTATATATATAATATAATAATATTAATAATATATATATATATATATTATATATATTATATTTATATATATATTAATATATATTATATAATATAATATATATATTAATAATTAAATATTATATATACTATATACTATATTAATATTAATATAAGTATAATAATATATTATATATAATAATTAATATATATATTAATAATATATATATATATATATATTATATATAATATATATTAATTATATAATAATACTATATATATATATAATAAAATTATATATATATATACATATATTTATATTATAATATTAATAATATATATATATTATATTAAAATAGTATATATATATATATAGTTAATTAATATATATACAGATCAATATATATAAGTATATTAATTAATTAATATAATATTATATATATATATATATCATAATATATAATAATATAATATATATTAATTAATATATATATAATAGTACTAATATATTATGAGTATTAAATATAATATATATTTATATATATATATATATTATATTATATATAATAATAATATATTAATATATATATATATATTATTTATTATAAGTATATTATATATATATTAATAAATATAATAATATTAATTAATATATATATATATAAAGTATATATATATATATATATATATATATATTATATCATTAATATATTATATATGTAATTAGTTTATTTATTATCTAGCTGATAATAATTAGTGATAACATATCCGAAAAAATACCAGAGTACGAGGTGAGGGGCATGTAGCCCCCTCAGCCCTCCCCCTGGCTACGCCCCTGACCCAAAACCAATACTTATTGGCTACATTCACCAAATATATATATATTATATATATAATATAATTATAATATTATTATATATACGTATATATATAGTATATTATAAATATATATAAATATATATTTAGTAATATTTAATATAATAATATAGTATATATATATATATATATAATATATAATATATATATATAATATATATATATATATATATATTATAATAATAGTAATATATATAATAATATATATATATAATGTAATTAACATATTATTATATATATATATATATATATAGTATAATAAATATAATATTATTAATATATTATATATAAATATTAATATTAATATATTATATATATATAATACTATATATATTATTAATATAATATATAATATATTAATATAATCTATATACTTATATATTTTATATAATTAATAATTATATTAATTAATATATATATATATAATATAATATATATATACATATATATAATATATAGATAATTATATACGGCTACTTTAGGGTAGATTTATTACGTAGGTAATAACTACCTAAGAGAGGTTAATAGAAAGTTTATACTGCGGATGAGTATGTGATGAGTATCTTACGCTAACTTGATCTACTCAGTCACTCTCCGTCTCTCTATCACTAATATACTCTTCATATCTTCATAATCACTCTCTCTCTATTAATATAAATATATAATATTAAATAAATATAATATAATATATATATATAATTATATATACTTAATAAAAATATTATATATATATATATTATTATATATTATATATTAATATATATATATATATATAATATAATATATATAATAATATATAATAATAATATATTATTAATATATAGTATTAATATATATCTTATTATAATATATATATTATATATAATATCATATATATATCAATTAGATATATATATATAATATATATATAATAATATATATATATATATTAATATATATATTAATACATAATATACTAATATTAATAATATTATAATATATATAAATATATATATTTAATATATAATATATATATCATATATAATTCATAGGTATAGGTTATTATTCAATTCTCAAAGGTTTATTCAGGTTTTATAGGTTTATACTTTACGTATACTGCACTAACCTATAATAACATAACTATAAATACCTAACTTAAAACACTATAATCATATAAAAACGATAAAACCTAAATATAACCTAACAACCAATTCACTATTATTAATAATTATATAATAATCATATATATATTATATCTATATTATATTATATAAGTATATATTATATAATAATTATATATATTATATAGTATTATATATATATATATATAGATATATTAATAAATTATATTATTAATATATATATTAATATATATATATATATATATTAATATCTATATAATATAAAATATTAATATTATATATATATATAATATATTATATATATATTAATTATATATATATATATATATATATATATATAATATATATATTTATTAATATTATATTAGTATTAAAATAATATATATATATACTACTATAAAGTATATTATATATAAAATCATATATATATATATATTAGTATATATATATATATATATATATATATATATATAATATATAATTATTAATAAATATAATATAGATATATATATATAGTATATATTATATTATATAAAAAGTAAATATTATATATAAAAAATAAAAATATATTTTAATGAATATTATAAATATATATAAAACATTGTATTTTAATATATAATTAAATATAATATATATATATATTGGTTCAAAAAATATTAAAACTATATATACACAATAAGAAATAAACAGTTAAACGAGAGGGAACAGAATAACAGAGTAGAAAAGATGAGAGAAGAGAGGTAAAAGAGAGTCAATTTACGCCCTTCGATTCAAACCACCTCGCAAAAACTCTACCTCGAGTATGATTAACCTAGAATCAAAAAATCTACAAAATATGTACCATATATATATTATTATATATATATATATACTATATATATATATATTTAATATATTATATATATATAAAATATCCTATAAATATCTTGAGTATACTTATATTGTATATATTAATATATAAATATATACTATATATATAATATATATATATATATATATATGAGATATATACTATAATTAATAATATTAATATATATATAATATATAATATAAAATTATTTAATATGGCCACCTTTACCTCCGAGAAAGTGACATTTCATTATACTCATGTAACTATAAAACTTATAACATATTACTGACTGATGAGAACATTAGAAACATATCCACTGAGATTCAACGGCAAAGCAATTTCCATCGCTGCACAGCATCTTATAATACAGGAGAGAGAACATTACCGCTTATCTACTTTAACGAATCACTATTCCCGCATACTTCACAGAGAGCACATTCTACATACTTTATATACAGAGCCAATACAGCCGCATCCGCATTCCGCATCCTCTTTGAAAAAATTGCATGGAAGGGTGCGAGGTTTGCAACTATCTGACATATATATAAGCCATTATAAAGATACCAATACTATTCTGTTCATGAGCTATACTTATTAGTCAACGGGTATTAAAGCTCGCAGAGGAATTGTACACTAATATTATTGAATGTCGTAGTTTTTTAATATGGCTCTCTACTAGTGATGAAAATGTTAATTTATTACTTTTTTATTATTCACTTTTTAAGGTGAGGAGATTTCGAGCCGAGAGAGACAGAGAGGGACCAGTAAGAGTCTACACCCCGTTCGTCCCCACTAGTAAGTATATCACTACGAGAAACCCTGAAATTATCTAATATGTCGTTTGCCCCTGGGATATCTTTTAATTAAAAATATAATATCGACATTTGGCAACTTAACGTTCACATATCGTAGCGATGAGAGCTCCTTCGTTTCTTCTACAAAAAAATGATCTATTATCCATACAAGATTATTTCCACATTTTTATAACTAATTATTAAATTTTATTTTACAAAAAGCTTATATTATAATTATCCTATTATTTTTAATTTCATAGGATAAATGTTTCTTCTATCCTAAATTAAATTAAATATTAATTTATATATTATCTGTATATTCTCACTAGTGATAGATGTTAATATAATATAGTATTTTTGTTTACATTGTCAATATGTATATGCATTATATTCGAGGAGGTCGAACTATTAATTATTATATATAATATATAATATTACTAATATTAATAATATATAATTATAATATGATATATATATATAATATTATATAAATATAATATATATATATATATATATATACTATATATATATATATATATATATATTATATATATATATATATATTATATTATATAAAAAATAAATATTATTTTTATTTCTGCACTTTTAGATTCGAGTCCGACATTGTGGGCTAGTCGCAATCTGATTCTATACGTTCTAGTCTTATCACATGTGCGCGAACTGCTTGTCGAGCTCTGCGTGGAGCAGCTTCGGCTTCTGTTCGCAGTATAATTGTACAAATGCGGCAGCGTATGTACACTGGCATATGTTTGATGTAATGGAATGAGCAGGGTCCATAATATTTCTTATATCTTACGATCTAAAAATATCTTATTCTCTCTCTACATTAATCCATTGAGTTTACGATACCACTATTGCATTTCTTATTTGGTCATTATCAGGTACTAGTAATGAACTAAGTTGAGCGTTAATACGAGGGGAAGAAATTTCCCCGGAGAAACTTCTCCTGTTCTTATAACAGAGCTTTCTAGATTATTCATTTATACAGCTAAATATCGGTTGTCAAGGGTATCTTCGTCGAACGAAGGCGGGCCTTTTCATCATAACGTGAAAGATTAGCGCTAACCTCTCTTGATATCGCCTACTAGAACAAATCTATTTTCTATGGCCTCTAACTTTGCTCAAAAACATTCATACTACAACTTTCTGTATAACTGTCTTTTACCTACTCTTATATTTCTGCAGTGTATGTGTTGTGTTATCGGTGCTCGCTAAATTATCGCAAATTCACTTGAAAAAGTGAAAACTACATTTGCATGACCTCCTATTTTCCTATGACGCACTCATAGAAGTGACAGGCACTCCTCCTCCTCCTCCTCCTCCTAGTCCTTCAGATGATGGTACATTAGGTACATTGTTTGGTGACAGTGCCACCGCGGGCGGCATCCCACCTTCTATACTTCACTACTATCAGGTTTCCCTCATCTCCCATTTGTCTGTGAATCTACACATTATTTGACTCCTCGGGCATGCACTGGGCTCCTGTACACATCTGAGTCAACGTTTAGGTTTATAGAGAGTCGGATAGGACCCGAGGGATCGTCTATTCCTTCACACGATTTGAAGGTTAGGAAGTGTGCTTCTCCTTGTTGTCTTGAGCTTAACCTCGCACGTTATCGTTGGAAAATTCACATATACGTATAAAGTCTACTCTCATGTCATTCAATACTCTAATGAGCAACATTCCCTCCACAGTTGTCTTTGACACACGATCATGTCCATATTCTGACACCTCAGCTTCGGCTCCTTAATCATAAATAAAATGGAAGCCCTCATGAGCTTCATAGCACTTAACTGAGGCCTTAAATAGCTACTCACTTCTGGGTCTTATCTTAGTCCGAATAAAAGATCTGTTGGTGTGAGAGAGGCACTATCTCAAGCCTCCACATCGATTATTCTTTTACGATCAGCTAGAGAGTCTCACTCATAAAGCTATGTGCTTTATCCGAGAATCGCGCCAAGCTTATTGCCACCAGACTTTGTACTGAGAGGCGATTCAGACATGTTCTGAATACTTAGGTCGATATAATGTTCCTATTGGGGCGTATAAGTTTATACATATGTCATATTTGTTCCACCGTACCATTCTATGGAGAGCGCGTGAGAGCAGAGATCTTTGGTCGCTAGCGCGACTCTTTAGCTAGAGCATATCACATAAGATAAAGTTTAGAATCTCCCGGCAGGTTACGACACTATCTGGTTCGCGTGTCACTTCGCCGGTGCTAGATTTTCGGCATAGTCTTTCTCTCTTTTCTTAAAGTGGTGGTCTCGGCTGCACTATTATCATTTGTATTACTTATCTGTCTACTTTTTCTCCTGTACAAATTGGCACTATAACTTGCACTCAGACATGGTTGTTGAGACTGGTGTGAACGTTAGCTTCTCAATTTTCTGTCATAAATAGTGGGTCGTACCTACAGGGTGATGTCTTATCATAACATAACTACTATATATTCCTACTTGCATCTATTAGTAAAATGAGGGTACTTCTACCAAGTAGAGCTGCATCATTTGCCTAATCAGTATGCTCAAAGGCATCCATCGTTAAATGTTCGAGAGAGAGCATAGACTCGAGACCGTCTTCATTTTTTCTTATATCACGCTTCTATATTTCTAATCCATGCCCACTCTCTATTTATTCTCTATGAATAGAGACACCTCTCAGTTCTTTATATCCATTATTAAAGTATTGGTCAATCAACTTCTCCTTGTCTAGCAGTTGAGATCATAGGAGGAGAATATTTCCAGGGTGGAGAGGTTTCAGACAACAACGAAGGCTTGTAGGAAGGTACCGTCTCGAATTCTTTAGGAGAAACCAATACTCTCGTTCAAAATTCTGCTCCTCTAAATAGGCACCTTATACTAGCACTCGTTCCATTAATCATTTTTCCAATATATGGTTCTACTGTTAATCTGTCTCCTGCGCAGATTTATCGCAGCAATTGATAATAGCATGACTCATGGAGCCTAAGAAGGATCTATAAATTTAAGATACAAGTGACTGCGCAACCTTCTATTCATCATGCACAAGGTTTACTGGAGGCTGCTAAATAGAAACGAGGGAGTGTCTGAGCTGTGGATCACGGTTACGTCTTGCGAGACACATTTTTAAATTTAACCTATCATAGTGGCATATACACACGCGTATACAAGGGCCCGCGATTTCGCCGGTAGTTAGGGCCGTTTCAAGTACCTCACTTTTTCATTCCTACTATTTTACCTCAGTGGTCGAGTGGGTGTAGAGCTAGTTGATTTTCAACCAACGACTTTCTTTGTGA
Organism: Trachelipus rathkii; assembly: GCA_015478945.1. NCBI lineage: Eukaryota > Metazoa > Arthropoda > Malacostraca > Isopoda > Trachelipodidae > Trachelipus > Trachelipus rathkii. Next base: position 44,777 of record JABUQX010065449.1, on the reverse strand, counting down.
CTAAGGATCTCAGACAGAAGCACACACAATAAGGACGGACAAAGGCGGAGCAACCATGTTCTGCGCACTATGTCAGGGTCGACATATGACGATGCGGATTGCGGCTATAATTCTATATTAATCGTGCGGGGCATGCTGACCTGCTGGAGTGCCTCGCACTACTCTTTTATCCTATAGTATTTCTGCATCACAATATATAGTAGTATATTATATATTATATATAGTATATACATATATATACTAAATTATTATATATATATATTATTAATATATATATATATATATCAGTAGAGCAGCGTAGTAGTATTAGATTATGTAGGTAAGCTAATTTACACTTCAGCGGTATACCGTACTAATAATTATACGTAAGTGAGTCACTATACTATCTGTACAACAATGCAGTGTACTGTGATCGGCGTAATGAGATTTTTGATGATTGATAATTGGTAACTATATTCCAGGCTTATATGTTCCGAGCTGCGAGTGTGACTTATATCCCTTCTTTTATCCTTCCCACATACTGTCTAATCAGTAGGAATTCTATTCTTGTATCATCTTCTAATGTTATTTCCTGCTAAATTTAATTCTGCCTCTCACTTTACAAAAGCTGCGTCTTGAGTATTACATTACTGCGTTAGTTTATGTGTTAGTATATATGAATATTTGAGTGAGAGTGTGCAAAACTCCATCACCTGAATAAGGGGTCTGCCGTGGAAGTTATGGTGGTGACAACTTAGGAGTAAATATATATAATATATATACTTTATAATATTATATATATTAGATTATAAATAATATATATATATTATCTAATATATATAAATATATATATATATATATATATATAATAATATATATATATTTATATTATATATTATATATTAATTAATTTAATTAATAAATAAGTATATTAATATATATATCAATAATAATAATATAATATATATAAATTATATTATATTAATAATTAATATATTATAATAATATATATATATTATATATAATTATTATATATATATAATATATATATATAATATTATATAAAATTAATTTTTAATATTCAATAACTTTCTAAAGAGTAAACATCACGTCAATTATATATAATAGCGCATCCACAGACATAATTATTTAGAGGCATAGCACATCCGATCTATTGCTAATGATGATAGACAGTCACAACATTAACCGGCATCCATCACTTTTCAGTGTTGTAAACGCAATGCTCGTTATCTTAATCATCCGCGATCCGCATCTGCGCAACATCAGTATACCACCATGGTCTCGATCTATACTCGGTTCTCATTCCTACTTTAATTGTATTAATATATTGCTTAGTTAAATTACAATACTGGTACTATATTACGGGATACGAATTTCGAACTATAAAATTAAATACACCTTTATTAGAAGCTTGACAGTACTCAATTATATGATATAATTACTAATAGTTAAACAGATTAATATGTAAGTATATTAGAAAAAGTCATTGAAATGATAGTATTCTCTAATAATAGACATCAAACAGCTTACTAGATTAGATAATGTATACCTTAGTATGAATTCAAGTAAAATATTATAATTTAAGAAGAATTGTGGGTAACTCTACGTTGAATTTGAGTGAAGGGGTAAAATTAGTATATAAACGTTGCTTTCTCACAAATTGCTACATAATAATCAATATATTTCTAAATTTCTCTATAGATATTTTATCACGAAAGGTATATATATGAGATATGTCTATTTCCTCACAACTCTTATGACGTAATATAATTTGTTATCCATTCTTATAGTTTCTTTGACGGTCTAATATGATTCTAAACTCTTATCCATCAGATACTTCGATTTCTGGTAAAGGATTCAAAACCGTATGAAAAATTAATCTATATAAAAATCGGTTTACATATTGCATTATCTAAAGAAAGTTTAATTATATATATATAATAATATATATATATTAATATATAGTGAGGTTGGTCAAATGACATCAATATATATATATATATATACTTAAATATAATACTGAGGTGCGTGAGTATAGCGGTGCGGTGCGGTGAGTTACGCTAACTTTATAGTGGTGTGAGCGGTTGCGGGGTGTCGGATGTACGCATCGAATTCAAGCGAGCACCTATGTGCTAGGGCGTGAGGTTGCAGGTGTTACGTTTATATGAGAAATTAAATGATTAAAATAGCGTATAGCACGTTATATATATGTGATTGACTGAAAGCATACGATGAAAAAATTTTAGTGGTTCGAGGTGGTACGGTATGCGGTGCCTACTAGTGACGTATGCCTACTTATATTATTCACGCAACCTAGTGAGCAACGCACCAGCTTTTACTCACGGACAAATTATCTAGACAATAAATAAAATAATAATTAGAAAAAGAAATTGAAATTAATATAGAATATATAATAATAATATATTATAGATATATTATATAATATATTATAATAATATATATATATAATATAGATATATTATATTATTATATATCTATATATATTAATAAATATTAAATATATATTATATATAATATAAGTAATATAATATATCAAATATATATTATATATATATATATATATATATATTTAATATAAATATATAATATATATATATATAATAATATTATAATATATATGTTATTATATATATATAATTATATTAATTATATAAGTATATATATATAGTATATATATATATGAATAGTATTATAATATATATATATAATAATATAATATATTAATTAATACATAATATAATATAATATTTAATATATATATATATGATAAATTAATAATATATAATATATATATAATAAATATATATATAATATTATATATATATATAATATATGATATAAATATAAATATATCTTATTAAAATTAATATATATAATATAATATATATAGTATATATTTTATATATTTATATATATATATTATATATATATATATATTATATATATATATATATAATATATTAATATATATTATATATATATATATATATATATTATAATATATAGTAGTGTTATCAACGCAGATTAAGTTTTATGTACATAGAGCGGTATGAGTATCAACGAACAGGGAACTGTTAAAAATAGAAAATATGTAGTAGAATATTAATAGATTTCGATTATTTAATATTTATTTAATGGAGGTAATGTAGTAGATAATGTTTTAACTATTTTGTCTACTGCACTAATGACGTCACTAATACGAAAAGCTCAGCTACTCAATCACTAAGTACATATAAGAATGTCGAGTAAATGGTAGATATATATTTTATTATAGGTCATATCTTGTGAAATGGACATAAAAAATAGAGGTATGGGTACCTCTATTATCTTCATCGACATTATTTACTTTTTATGCGGTTGTTTCGTATTTCCACGCAACTCAATACATAATACTCACATAAAACAAACTATAGTAACGTAATGCATAGACATATATAATTGCTTTTAATAATAATAATATCAGTTATACATAGTACGATAGTTTCGAAAACGCAGCGTACAATGAATGATATAACAACAATATGATATTTTTTAAAAGTGATGTAGAAATAGGTTTGATATAAGATAATAACAATGGTATTCAAGATATACTCATATTTTTTACAAACTACCAATGTACCAAAAAGTTTTGCAAATATTAAAGTAAAATTTTTTACTAATACTTTAAATTATATATCTTATCTATACACATAGCGAATATATTGCCAAATAGAGGGAGAAGAACGTACATATGTTCAGATTTTATCAAAACTGTATCACATTAACAGTATGTTGCAATGTTCATAGATACCTTCCATCCAAGGCGAATTAACATGCCTACAGCCCTACTAAGCGCCAGGTCCATTATGCCGAGCCCTTGAACTGTGAGCCGAGTTAGTTCCCCTACTATATAGTAATATATATATATATTCATGATATATCATTGGTTTATTTGTACTGGAGCGAATAATCATCGGGCGAGTGAGTAACTGTAGTTAAGTAATAATACCCATTAAACACGTATGTATATTGAGTTTAACCTATACCTACTAAAAAGTAAAGTCTCAGTGTAGTTTATATATAATATCGTGAGTGTGAAACGCAGCCAGTAGACTCACAGTAATGGACCAGCATAAATCCTAATTTCACCTAGAGATTCTACACATTTCACCCGGTAAAGGTATTCTGTCGAGTAGTACGTCAACTATAGCTGGTCACTAATTATATTATGTTACCTTGAGTATCAACATCACCATTACAATGGTTATGGTCAAATTAATATATATATCTCGAGTATTCAGTGTCTTTAAAAGATTATCACTCATGAGGTTATAAACAAAGGACAGGTCTGCAGAAAATGTAGAGTAACGCTGTCTTGTCATAAATTTATCTCACTCACTTCGAGATAAGATAAGTATAATAGCTACGATAATCCCTACTATATTATATATTAAGATATAACCCACAATATACTAAACGTTTTGACTGAGATGATATATAGATGAGACCTATGTGATTATTGAGCTAGTGAGAATGGTTATATATATATAATGGGGAGTTGTTTACCGAGCCCATAGTAGTATCACCTATGAAGTTCCCAGCCTGTTATAGCATATATAGTACTAGTTATTATGGTAATATATAGTAGCCTAAGATTACATTGGTTACCTATAAAAGGAGTATTATTATCTCACAATTAAAGTTCCGTAGTATACATTCACCATATAGTAAATGTACAATTACAAATGACATAGCTCAGGAATTACCCTACAAGCCCCCGCCTACCCTACTATATCCTATGATTTCCCCCACAAATATTGTATAGGTTTTTAATTTTTTTTTACTTCACACGATTATGCATTAAACTACATGCACAATTGTGTGCCTATAATGGATACCATAATTAGAAATATAGAATAGCAACATTCTAAACATCCAGTCTGTTATTGTTTAACCATTCGATATTAAAATTTATAAAATTAATTCACCAAGACTCCTTTTGTGTGAAACTCTCTAGTCCTAGCCTCATAGTAATTACGATAGGATTGGATATTATTATCTATATGGGTGTAAATATATACCATAAATAATCAGTTCAGTTTATCTGAACGTGTCCTGGTATATGTGTGAGCTAGTAATCATGTACCATACCCTACTAAACTATAATAATGAATTGCTACTAAATGTGGTCGAGTATAGGTATGATATACAGGTACGTCGGATGTTATGGTAAACTGGAGTGTCAATATCGCAGCAATTCTCGAGCTATTCCTGATTTTGTCTATAATGTAATTAATATGACCTACAACATGTACTATGTTATGTAATTAATCATTAGGGTTACACTAGTTATGTCAATGTATTCCAAATAGATATGTGATTCGACTCAAAAATCAAAACTACACTTCTGAAATTATACGATTTCAACTACTACACACTTTATAATTCACGATCACTAATTATTAGTAGTTATGACAATTAATAAACCTCTCACTATATGATATGAGTTAGTTTAGGTTGTATCAACATATTACACACATATAGTGACCTAAATAGTATTATATATATAAGGCTAACTATATCAATGTAATCTACTAAAAGCGTTATGTCACATAGGTATTTTAATTTATATTCTTTGTTAGCGTATATCGATGTTATATAAATATATTAATTATAGGATATAACCTATTAGATACCTATTGTATTTAACTTAATTATTTCATATTGACTACAGTTTCGGAGCCTTTTGTAGCACATATTATATAATGTCTATACGGAGAGACGTCTTTAGTTTAATAGTGGATATGCAAATGTACTTTAGGAAACATAACAACCTTTAGTATATATATATTATAATAGTATTCAAAATATGTCTAGAGTATAGGAATAAGCTCACTCCTTCACTATTTATTATTGCATTTCAACAGGAGCCATAAAAATATATCATCCTCACCTTGGTCAGACATTTATTACACTACTTATTTGATTGTCTCGCTGTCAGAACAGTTGATGTTGTCACGTATAGAGCTTTCACGTGTGACGGGCAGTATTCGAGGCTAGGTAACGAGTAGTATAGAGCCTATTATGGATCTCGCATTTACGGCTCACTTATGAATTTAAAGATTATAAGAGTTAGATTACCCGAGCTCTCATAAAAAATTGTAACTTGTAGAATTCATAACCCATCTTATCATATATATATTCGATATTAAAACGAAACATCTTATTTATCCGATCTCGTTACTAGTGAATCAGTCCACCAAATCCTCCTACTATAAGAAGAGTAAACGGACACTATTAAACTTGAGATCACCTATAACTAAATAATATATTTATAATATATATATGATATTAAATATATATAATTTAATATTATATATATAATATTAATATATATAATATATATATATATATATATATATATATATATATATATATATTATATATATAATATATATATAATAATATATTATATAGATATATATATATATTAATATATATATATAATTAATATATATTAATAATATATATATATATATATATTATTACATTAATTTCCTTTTTTATTTACAGTATTTAATTTTTATGGATTTGCAAGGTGCGTGACTATAATGAAGCTAACATGACACAGTATATATATATATATATATATATAATATATATATATATATATAAAGTTACGGATAAATAGCTCGAAAATCCACCCTATATAGTAGAGCTTCACGGGATATCATACTATATATATTATATTATATAGTCTATAGACGACTGTAGCGTCCTACAATTTAGTAGAGTGAATCTAAGTCGTCATGTATAGGGCACATATACTTGCAGTGTCCGTGTGTGACGAGCATTGTGGAGTCGCGACAAAGTTGCAGTAACCTCACAAGAAATACACACACACACAACCCGAAGAGGTAACAGTTATGGCTCCAGAGAATATGAGACAAGTTCCTTATAGAGCTATGAAAGAACACTTGCAAGTTGTACAATCTTATGCGTGTTTTCTCTCTTTGTCCTATATATATGTCGAGTCAATTTCCTTATATTTACTTATCGATTCAGACAATTTTCTCTTTTATACTGACTTATTCGATCCGAGCTTTATTCTATATCGGTCTTCCTCCGATGATCATACTAATGATATCACTTAGATAACAAAATCCAAAACAATACATTATACATTTCCTCATTCATGTAAGTTAGATGAACCAGCTCTGGTGCTACTCAAGCAACTCGACATATATGATACCTTATTGCATCACAACCAACAATTTTAATGTGTTGGCATATGATCAGACCGAGAAGGTCGAATTATCCTCGAGGCCATTCAGATAACTTGCCGCTTTACTATCAATTTGGTAGTACCTCTGCATCATCCGTTCCAATTTAATTGTATATCAATCACATACATTATATATTATTACTTATAATATATATTATATTAATTTAACATCTTCAAGTTAACATTCTTTTGTTTATTCTAGTCATTAATGCTAGTGACTTACATTATTCATTCTAACATAACTTCACATATTATTATTATTTATTAATATTATTATTATTTATTATTATTATGTATTATTATTGATTAATTGATTATTATTAATTACTTATTAATTATTATTATTACCTTTGTCCTAAACAAACGGTTGATGTTGACAATTAGGTTATTTTATTTATGGGAACCCCGTTGTGGACCCAAGTTTGAACTCTAGGTTTGACCAGTTTGGAGAGCAATGCGGGTTCGCGACCCAAGATTCGAACATCATGTATGACAGGCTTATAACTTACGAGGCTTTAATATTCTTTGACCAGAGGAGAGAAAGAGTTGGTCCGGTCCTCTTCTACCTTTACATTTATATCATATCTGACTACAAAGGTGTTAATATAACCATGACCCAACAAAATATGGGCAACGATCCTCTACTGTTTGCGCAAGACTCACGAATCGAATCATTGGGGCATATTTAGAGGGAACCCACATCAGGCAATACCCTTTGTTGCCTGCATAAAGGAACGACTAGTAACTCGTCTATCGACCTATTCGGAGCCGTACACACAGAGCTCCAAACGGAGAATCATATCACGCCACGCAAGATACTCAATACGGCCCAAGGATTGTAATGGAAGGTACCGAAATTACGCGAGATAACGCATACTAATCCACGAGGAGGCGCATATCGCTAAGGCACTTATGTCCACCCATTCTTTGAAAATAAAGGCCGAACTGGAAACAATTGGTGGCGGGTAGAGTATCCCCACATACAGATATATGGTTTCCAATACTGGAAACTTAGGCCTGTATTTATTCTCTGAATATGTGAATATATTTTGGTCATTCTAATTTTTTGGTCTCACTTACACCGAGTTAATCATAAGATGACACTAAAATTTGAGAATAAAGGCTGTTAATATATGGATGTAAGTACTACTCAGACATAGGAATTCACAGAATGTAAGGATCTTCCCAGCAATGATTAGCAATTCATAATTGGTCATCATTCTCTGCTTTATTAAGAATTATATTGAGAAATTATAAACACTGAGAGTTATGTCATTACTTCACATTTTCCTTTCTAAAAGTCTCCTATATTGATTTGCTAGGGGTCTTTACTACCTCCCAAGATTCACGTTATGACCTCACGTAACGATTAAAAGAGTACCTAAGTTCATAACATCAATTAACTACAACCGTTCTAAAAAAACATAAAACAGAGTATGGATAAATAAAACAGAATTATGATAGACAGAGTCAACTCACCATCTACTTTATATTATACACAATTATAGTATACACACCTAGCCATTCTCATTTACTTACAATATCTTATAACACCATTTATAATATTTTATATATATCCTGACTACATATAGCTATTCTTAATTTCTTTCATAACCCTAACCATCAATACAAATTTAGGAAATAAATCCAATGAGGGATACAATCATACACATCAAATATTACCTATGGCATATCAATACTAGCGCATATTAATATTATAAATTACTCCAAATATCACTTATTATTTACAATACTACAATTTTATTAGTCTATACACACCTTCACTAAATCGTTCATAATACTATAGTAACAATTATAACTAGATTTCACATATATATATATTAAGTATATATATATATTATTATATATATATATATATATATAGCTAATATAATATATTATATATAATATTACTATATATATATATTTAAAAAATAATAAATATATATTAAATATATATATATATAATTTATTAATATATTAATATTCCTATAGTATATATTAATATATATATATGATATATAATTAATATATATATATAATATTATATTATATATATAATAATAAATATATAAATATTTAAAGGTAAAAAAAATCAACTAAAAATATATATAATACAGAGAGGTAATAAAAGGAAAAAAGTAGATATAAATTATATAGCATATTTAATACGTGAGATATTTAAAAGAGAATAGGGTGTAAGTAGGGGGAAGGTGTTAGTTTCGTAAATCACTCACACTGTCACGTATCTTCATTCAGACGCCTTAGAGCTAAATATATAAAAATATAAGTAAAGATTTACTATTTATTTATGTTAGCACTTAGCGGTCTGAAGAAGACACGAGGGGAGTAATCGAACGGTAATATTATCCCCCTCACCTACTCTATTTATTAATCTCCGATTTAAGTATCGCATAATTTTATTTCTTCTATTAATTTATTTATACCACTCTTTGTTATATATTTATGTAGTGATTTATTTACTATTATTAAATTCCAATATTTCATTAATAAATTTCGGAATAGGGTAGAAGTAATCTTAAAAAATGAATTTTATATTATTAATTATATTTAATAATATATATAATTAATATTAATATAATTAATATATATATTAAGTAAATAATAATATTATATATAAATTATATAATAAATAATATATAATATATATATATAAATATATATAATATAATATAATATATTATACCTATATATCTACTTCCAGTTAAGATATGTATATTATGGCTACTATAAAGCATTATCAGAGCTTATGGGATAAATAGAGTAGAATAAGAAGGATACACAATAAAGTTATTTTTCTATGAAAGAACAAGCACACAATCGGCAAAATCACTTAAACACGGCCGAGGATTATATCTAAGTAGGAACAGGTTGTATATGTCATCATAGTTAAACGTCTAGAGAAAGCAGCGACTAGTCATAATTCCATCTCACACGCGAGTATGATAATATACATCCACATTCTCATTAACGCGATCTTGTATATAGCCGTCAACAAAGTAGTTATGTTCTCTCACACATTTAATCGAGTTCACTGGAGTCCCCAACTCGCTTTTCATTAATTAGGTAACTAATAACAAAAGTATTATACCGAGTAAGCATATAAAATTATATAGAAGAGGAAAGTGCTTCATATATCTAGAGTCATCTCTAATCATAATATTTTTATATACATTGACTTGTCATTGTCTGAAGGATATTTAATGAACTATCTTATATTTCAAAGCTTATTGACGAACGGTAATAGTACAAACAATGATGTTGCTGATTATCAATAATGAATATACATCTATTATTTAAATGATGGAGTAATCAAATATATACAACTTGAGGTTTAATGAATAAAATTAAGAATATAGAAATATTAGTACTAATGGAGGATGGGGTAAAGTATGATATATATAACATATTTAACATTTGATAATTGATATCACATGAATATCAACATTCTTCTAAGTTATAAAGTTGATTGTTGACGAAACTGCTGCTGAATACAAGAGCGGCGTGTTTTGATTCTTTTTGAATAGTGCACAGATCCTTATCAGTATGCTCTAGATAAATTATACAGTGAGTTAAATGTGTTTACATTTCCGTTATTATTTATTTATGTATTTTATGAAATAATGTTATTTACTGTATTTACTATGTAATATAATATTATACAGAATAACCTATTGATTTATTAAATTTTTTTATTATTTTAAATTTTTCTTAACATTGAGATTATATTGGACATCTGAATTTATGATTTATCTATCATTTTGTCCTGCCTTCACATTATCCGGAAAAATTACTTTATATTTAATTTTATTTATTATTGAGTATTGAAGATACATTCTGTTGATCATCTTTGTATTTGAGTGAAGTATATTGTCCACGAAAGGAAAATACTGTATTCCTCGCAGATAGGGAACTCGTATCAGGTGTATATAGACACGATTCACCTTTAAAGGATCGTTTTTTTTACTCTCGAATGATATACCGAACTACATAACCAGTACTTTATATTGGGCCCCGGCTCACTACACTCTCAGGCACAGGTGGATCATCAATCTGTGAATACGGTTCCATTTCGACAACATGTCATTAATACGCTATCTACGGCGGGACTGGCATTCTCTGGAGCTCCGGCTCCGACTCTGTTCACCAGCGCTCACAAACTTCGCACGAGGACATTCAGGAGCATCGACAGGCCTCACCGACTCTTGTTGCGACTCCAAAACTCATTATTATTATTGTTATTAATATATTTTTTTTATGCTTTAATTATTAATTATATATATGTTATTCAATAATCGGACTAATTGACTATCTAGTTATTATTACGAGATTATTAATAAATATCAAATAGAAAATGGATAGCAATTGTCATTTTATGAGTGTAAGATGAAAATTGTTCTTTTTATTTATTAGTATTGTATATTATTAGTTAAAACTTGTTGGAATTTGATTAATTTTTAGTTAATGAGATTTAATTTATTAAATTATTTATTCTGCTCACTTTATTATTATTTATTCATATTATTATTACTATTATTAGTACTATTATTATTTTTATCACTATCATTTGAGATATGTGTTAGTATCACGATATCAATTATTCGTATACTATTATTATTTATTTTGCTATAAGCTATCTGAGTAATCAAATAACTTAATGTAATTTACATGCATCATTATTATGTATTGATGAAAGTCACTATAGTATAAATCATTATTACTCTTATTATATCTATATATATAATTTATTATTCTATTGTTATACTTTAAATTTATTATTTACATATATTATTATTTTATTTTTTATTACTCAATTACATTAATGAAATTAATCTGAGTTTATCTATGTCATTTCACTTATTATATTTAATTTAATTGTATTAATTATTATTTATTATAGTTTCAAGAGATGCTTATTATATTATCCTATTATCCTTCATTTAATATATCTTGTGAATTTGTGATAATTAATTCATTTTACTATTATCTTATATCTATTAAAATATCTATTTTTTCCTATTTTATTTTTTGACATTTCATATTAGATTATATATAGTATTCATAATATCTTATCTCAATAGCAAACGCAGGAAAAGAACCTCTGAGAGATATTAATTAATTGAAATTATGAGCAATTATATAGTATGTACTCCGCTATTTAAGCGTGTCATGGAAATAATTATTAGCCAATAGAGCTGTAAGGTAAATTACGTATCAGAGGCTCCTAACAACTATCTTGGGAGTGAGAGTGCCGATTAGGTGTGACCGTACCAATCTTCGGGTAGACGAGATGGAATTACTTCAGTCTTGCATATTCGGTACTGCTAAGGAGAACGACTGTCACGCTCCCATCGAAAAATCGAAGATGTTCATGTCTAAGATACAATGAATGAAATATTGAGAAGCAGGATTCTAGAGATGGAGATTGCTTGAAAACGAATCTCACTCGAAAGATTAATCAATGAGGTGTGGTCCGCGTGTACACCGGTGCAGGCTCCGGTGACCGGTGCTGGAGAGAAAAAAAATAATAGAATAATATTTCGATTTAATACTATCGAACAAAGGTAGTAATTATATAGTTTCGATCACATATTATTTACATCAAAACAATGTTTTTCATAGATATGTAGGACCTGTAGATCTCGAATGACGGCGCGAGTATTATATATTCCGATGAAGATGCAAATAGATATTTGAGCCTCTTCTAATAAATGTGGAGCTCGCAAAAGAACGAAAAAGGAGAGGAGTAAATATGTCCTAAGAAGTCACGGGAAGGCTGCAGGAAATGAATTATGTTAATAGAAGAAGGACGAAAGGATGTATCTGAATCTGTAGAAGTTATCATGAGTTGAGGCTGAGACTGAGCATACTCAGTGCTGGGCTCCGGGTGCATTTTATCGAGTAAGTATATTAGTAAACTTTTTAATTATGTTTTAAGGAGGGAGAGAGCATAATTTATGCATTCGGGCTATGAGCCCAATTGTTCACCCCCCATATTATGATATAGTATATGAATATATATTGATATATAATGAATACAATAAATTCATAAATTTTCAGCTACAATTTTTATGACCATATATCAAACCTAAAACTGTTAGCTGTTTTTTTAACCTCTTAAATACACCGGTCGTATAATCTAGTGTTATTATTTATTTACGTGTTAGCTTATGTAGTCATTTAGTTAATAATTGAGAGTAATTTATTATCAAGTTTTTAGAAAGAATCTAATAGGCTATTCCTAAGTACATATTTGTCGAAAACTCTCTCTCTACAAAACCTTTTCTACAATATTATTTCAAAAAAGGTCTGCTGCGAGAACTCATTAATATCATAGATTACTAATATCACCACTTTTTCAAAGATATACATCATATCGCGTGTTTACACTATAATAAAGAGAAATAGTTAGATATACGTACAGTGTTTTTTTATTCTACACACTAAGGTTACGATCACAACAGGTCAAAATTATGTCAGTAAGGTTAGTATATTGGGGAAATATCGAGGTAGCTAGAGATTACAAATATCTTCCTATGACTACTAATTATGACAATATGTTAATTATGTGAGTAATTACAGATAAGTAATAAGTTACATGAGGAAAGAGTAGAGCCCATAGAACAAAATTTTTTTTTAAAAAATGAGTGATTCGAGTGAGTAGAATAAAAGGTGTCTACACACAACGCAGAGCTATTCTCAATGTAAGATGGACAATAATAAATTGAATAGTGTGAGAGAAAGCATACTGAGTACAGTCTAGCACGTCGCGAGTTTCCGTTATAACAAAAATGTCTCTATGAAACGTATGATAATATAGAGAGAGTTCGAGCGGAGACACACACAAAATACACGACTTATTACTACATGATTACTAACAGATCTCTCACAGACAAACCCAACAAATAAGATAGTAGGTAAGCGAGAATAAATGTGAGAAACATCTCAAGATAATGGGAGAGTAGAAATATTCAAAACTTTCCCTATACTGCACGTGTCGACCATTTAGAGATCAATGAGAGTCCCCACACTCTTCGTATTTGTATTTAATATAAGATTGGAGAGAGTCATGGTTGTGCTCGCGAGAGAAAAAGATATGAGTTTTCCTCAGAGGAATTACATTCCCGACAAACTCGAATCACCATATTAGAGACCAGCATTGTTTCTATATAACAAATTAGAGATAGATAACAAAAACATAAAAGACCCACATACACAGAACCACACATTAGACTAACGAAGAAACGAATAATGTAATCATACGAGGTAAAGAAGAATATTGAGGAAAAAGACGAAGGATGAGGCGCAGTAGTGCATTGTTCAATTAGGGGTAAGTTTATTAGTATTTGAGTATCAAAAATCGGCTCTGGATAAAATATGATCTTGATATTGGATGTGTGAATAGATGCCATTTGGTAGGAGAGAGGGGATGACTATTTGAGTGATTAATGGAGAAGAGCATAAAATACGGTCTGCGAGCCTTCTCTATAATCTACAATCACGCATCGTATAGAAATACAGAGATTATAATGAGTGATAGGAGCTCCACCTCCGATAGATCTAGTTTCGACGGGTTTCGTCAGCAGGCCCCGGGGGCAGGCGCGTAGCGCCGGCGCTCGTGCTAAGGCGCATCGGTCGCGAAAAGACCCTGAGTCAGTCAATACTCTGTCATAGCAGAGTGTTATATGAGTATCTTGCACGAGAGAGAGATGATTGGTGTATTTAATACATGAGCGCTGAGACGATACTATATCAGTAGAGACTCAGATAATATTCTAGGAGAAGTGCTCGCTCTTATTCTGACCTTCTATAGTATTATAGATGATCTAGTTATTCTAATGTCAATTTTTTATGTTACTAAAATTAGAATCATAGATGTACACATAACGCTTAAAAGCAGGAAAAATACAGTAAGACGACTAATAACAAGTAGCATAAAAACTCAGACACCTATCTCAAGATTTCAACCATAGGATGCACACCGCTCCTCAGTAATGGAATTCACGTATCTATTCGATCTATTGATATACTCTATTGATCCTAGTGAGACTAGACTAGAGAGTCTATATTGAGTAACCAAGATAGTAGCTACTTATTATATTCAGTCATAAATTTATCCACATAATATGGTCATCGAGGTTCACGATAAGAAAAGATTAGAAAATTGAGATGTTTTTAAACCTATCCCTAAAGAGCATAAAATATATATCAAATACCACCAACCTCCACAACCACTCCTATCCAACCATTGAGTCTATTGAATCTATTGATCTATTGACTATTGATTACAGTCATATTTTCAGTATAAACTGTCATGCTACCCTCCCATCAGCCATGATCTTTGATCTGTTGATCATTGATTCTATGTGATCACTGATTCAAGTCTATTTGTAATAACATACACAAAACCTTTTTTATTATATTTATTTATTTTTTGTTTTATCTACTTAAACATTATGTTTTTTTTACCAAATTTTTATGCTTTTCACGTTATAACTTAGAAAGTTTGAGTGTTTTTCTGTTTCATAAAGTAGAAAAGTAAAATCAAAAAAATTTATAAACCTTACCTAACTATCATATTCCCCAACAAATATTGCAACATAACAAAGTTTTATCCAAACCTAACACAAAAATAATTCTTTTGAGATAAAATATCATAGTAAAAGTGTAATAGTTACGATCCTCAAGCAGTAAGATCAGTAAATCAACACCCGGCCCCCTCCCATGTCTTTTTTGATCTATTGATCTATGTGATCATCAGGTCACAATTAAGAGTATCAAATTCGGCAATAAACACTAGCACAAAAATAAGTAACTTTTATGATACTAAACACGAATATGGTGTTTGAACGTAGACATTGTTGTTCACATTATAAAGCTAAGCATAGCATTATCCCAGAATAAGAATCATAATGGTACAAATGACAACCTAGAACACCTTACGCACGAATAAGCTAGCTAACATAACAAAGGTCCAACTTAAATCAACAGTAAAGTACTACACATGCGTACAAAACGTAACATTTTCACACTTTTTCAAACAGCATATCTCTAACATACTAATGTTAATTTTACCTTAACATGGTAATATTTAACAAAAATTTAATCATAACCTGTCTAATTATCATACTGACAACGATATATGCTAACGTAACAGTTTTTTTTGACATTAAACATTGGAAATTTAACAAAAATTAATCATAACCATACTAAATATATAATCCCCCACGAATAAGTGCCAAACATACAACGTTTATCCAAGACCATAAACATAAAAAAATTAACAAAGAATTTATTCAACAACATAAAAACAAGTTTTTTGAATAAAATATCATAGTAAAGTGTAATAATTTTGCCTGATTTTAAAGCTTGTAAATCAATAAGTCATTTAATCAACCACCAGTTCTCTCTACTCCCCCCCTACCCACCCTTCCATGATCTATGAATTCAAGTCATATTTCGAGTATCATTTTGGATAAACATAACATAAAGAACAAGTTCTTGATACACTAGAACCAACGAATATATGGCTAACGTAACAAAAGTTTTCACAATAAAGCTAACCATATACATAACCTGAACTAGAATATAGTACAAAACAACCTAACATATCTTAAGCAAGAATAAGCAATCAGCATTAACAAAGTTCCATACTTAAGCAGCAGTAAAGTAACTAACATTGCATTACAGAATGTAGCCTGTTCACACTTTTTTCAGACGTATTCGTGTAACATTCATTGTATTGTTTACTTAACATAGTAATTATTTATTACAAACATTTATCGATAACTTACCTAATTATCATACAAACCAACGAATATATGCTGAAGTAACAAAGTTTTTCACATAATAAAGCTAACATATCATAAAGAACTGAACGAATAATGTACACCGATCAAATATAAACATACTCACGTTGATAATTCTGCTAACATTCACCAACATTCCCTACTTAGTCAAGGTAAAAAGCTAACAGACATACAAAACTCAATGTATCGCCGCTTTTCCAACATATCAGCAACAGCTAAAGCAGTAATTATCTACAAAACCTTAAACTGACCAATCTATCAAAGATACAGCATCATGAACTATGAACTTAGACTACATTCATCAAAGTGTCTGCATATCAAATATAACATGATTTTGAACTATGAATAAACGTAGACATTAGCAAAGCTCAAGCAAACCTAACATTACCGAAAAACTTAACCTATGCCTCACCGTTTTCTAACACATCTTCGTCAGTTTACACAGTAATACTCTAGCGAAACCTTATTTCTCTGACAAATCAGTGTTATTTTCACATGTCATAGTAATATTTAATCAAAACGTAACGCAGAAACTTAACATAACTAACATATCTAACACTTACAATGAGTGAACACCTACAATAGATACTAACATCAGGATCTACGATAAGACATTAACATTTGAACCAATGAATAAGTTTTTCAACCTATCCAGTCATCACACAGCAAAACTCACCTATCTCTACTTTTTTACATCATATCATCAGCAGCTAGAGCAGCAATTTTAAAAAAAATTCCTTAACAAATTGTCAAAACTATCAAAGATAACCAGCATCTTGAACTATGAATTGATATTACATTCATCAAAGTGTCTTGCATATCAAAATATATCATCATTTTGAAACTTGAATAAACTTAGGACATCAGCAATTTCTCTGTCAACATATAAATAACTATCGATATACAGATTCACGAATAAAAGTGCTTACATAATATTTCTGAACTAAAAACATTTAGTACCGACAAGCTTACCTGCATACATTAAGCTGAATAAACTGTAGACTTAAACAAAGTATAAACACTCAAAGCTTTTACTATGACAACTGATAGGTTGGCACAAGCGCATCATACAGAAACGATTTTGGCTGTACTGTAAGCACTATTTGGAGATCACCTCAGAGAGATGCATGAAGGGGGATGTAAGGGTGCCCAGGGAGCCCTTTAGGCTTGTGCCCCTTATGTTATACAAAAATGACTTAAATCAATAAGATCAATAGATCATAGATCTAGGCTGATGGGGAAGGGTGGGGTGGCTTGGTTGATTTTACGATTGTACTGCTGTTAGGGTGTGTAAAAACATGACAATTTTATCTAAAAAAATATGGACTTGAATCAATGATTCATATATCAAATAGATCAATTAGATCAAATAGATTCATGGTTGGATAGGAGAGTTAGGTGGGTGGTTTGATTTACTGATTTATTGCTTTAGGGTATGTAAAAACATGACAATCTTTAGTGCACAATAGACTTGAATCATAGATCATATAGATCACCGGATGGACAGGAGAGGTGGCTGATGGTGGTCTGATTTACTGATTTAGGGTATGTAAATATGAAAATTTTAGTAAAAAATTGACTTGAATCATAGATCAATAGATCATGGAGGGGCTAGAAAGGGCAGTTATATTTACTGATGTTACTGGCTTCAGGGTATGTAAACCAAAATGTTCTTACTCAGCAAAACTAAAACACGTATGCGGTTCGCGATGGTTTTTCGCGCGCCGGATCACACGCACGCGCCGCCCGGGGCCCGCTGGACGGAACCCGCCTCGCAGGGGAGCTCTAACACCATATTTGAACCTATCAATCATAAGGACCATGTCTTCTACTAAACCTACCTATATTATTAACAAATAGTTATTAACTCTACACCGCACCGGAGCCAGCTCCTGTGCCGTTGCCAACTCAAACTCTACAGATTCAGACTCCTTTCTCCTCTTCGTATACACTAATCTCAAATCTCGCCTTCTCTAGATTCCATCCTTTCTTCTGAGGACCCCTTAGGGGGCCCTTACAACACCCTTTACGATCTATAGACCGTCATTTTCCGAGATTCAGGTAAATAAAATATAAAGAGACACTTATATTGTATATTATACAAATATTTTATAACCTCAGCACCGCACCGGAGCTGCACCGGTGCCGAGGAACACACTCTTGATTCCGATTCAGATTCTTTCAGAAATTCTGACTCTGAACCGCTCTCCAAATTCAGCTTCTAATTGAACAATTTCATTTTAGGGGGGGGGACGCGGGAACGCAGGGGTAGCGTGAATTAAGGTCATACGTCCCCACTAGCGCACTTATTACCCGATACGAAGAGCTAACCATGATATATATTATATATTATTATATATATATATAAATATAATATAATATAATAATATATATATATATATATAAATTATATATATTATAATAATATATAAGGTATATATAATAATATTATATATTATATATTATATATAATATATATATATATATTATATATAATATATTATATATATATATATATATATATATATCTTATATATATATTATATATATATATATATATATATATATATATAATATAATAATAATAATAATAATAATAATAATAATAATAATAATAATAATAATAATAATAATAATAAGAAAAAAATAATAATAATTTGTTGTAGAAATGTATTCAATTGTTGATTAATAATCGTAGTAACTATTAATAGTTGATTAACAATAATCATAGTAATTATTGAAATGTGAAGGCTGATGATAGTAATTTTATTACTATAATCATAAATTGTTATAATAATAATAATAAAACATATAATAAAATAAATAAAATATATAATAATAATTAATAGTAAATAATAATAATAATAAGTGGAGTCGGAACAAGAGTCGGACCGGTGTCGGAGTTGGAGCCGAGTGGAGCCGGAGTCGGAACGAGTAAATATATATATATATAGGTATATATATATTATATATATATATATATATATATATATATATATATTTAATATATATAATATATATATATATATATATATATATATATTATATATTATATATATTATATATATAATAATAATAATAATATAATAATAATAATAATAATAATAAAATAATAATAATAAATAATAATATAAATAATATATATAATAATAATAAAAAATAAAAATAATAATAATATAATAATAATTATAATAATAATAATAATGATAATATAATAATAATAATAATAATATAATATATAATAATAAATAATAATAATAATATAAATAATAAATAATATAATAAAAAAGTCGGAGGAACAAGAGTCGGAGCCGGGTCGGAGTTGGAGGCGATCGAGCCGAGTCGGAGTGTAAAATAATATCTTACAGGAATCGTTTTGAACGCCAAAGCGTATTGATCCGCCCGTAATAATATAATAATTATATATAATAATAATATAATAATAATAATATAATATAAACTAATAATATAATATAATAAATAAATAAAATAATTAATAATAATATAATAATGAATAATTAATTAAACAAATGACATAAAATTAACAAGCAAAATATTTTTATTTACATAAATAAATAAATAATTAAATACATAAATATATAAGAATAACAAATGATATTTACGAGACACGTCGGCGCGTTCCAAGATCAACCGCGACTGATAAGAAACTAGCGGCGGCATCCTTTGTTCGACGAACTGTTAGGAATACTACTATATATATAATAAATATAATATGTAGATAATTTTTTTTATAATTGTATTATATAATTATAATATTTATTGAATAATATATGAAGATTATTTGATATTTACATTGTATATATAATTAAATTTGCATAAATATAGATAAGAATTTACATTCTATTTATACATATCTTAAATAATCTACACTTTACATATAGTTAAATTTAATTCGATGATAATATATACATACAGGTTTATAAATTTGATACAATATAATATAATATATATATATATATATTATTTCAAATAGTAGTTACGATGTTCCGTCGTTTACTCCTTGCCTGATTCTTTTTGAATTCTTGTCAATCGAGATTGAGTCGCGGTCTTATTCTGAATTTACCTCCCTTTTGGAAATTGCGTTTTCTTAAAGTTCCTAGAAGGGATATAAGAGAAGTATCTTGATGTTAGTTTCTATTTTCCAGATGTCTTCTGATTGTTGTATCTACAGGAGGGTTATATATATTTCTTCGACTTATGCAAATTTGCTTGGCATTTTTAGCATATGTCGAACATAAATTAATGTATAAATAATTATAGAGAACAGTATAAATATATATATATATATATATATATATATATATATCTATATATATTATATATAGTATTATATATATATATATATATATATAATTATATATTATAAAGTAGCGCTATCAGCGATGAGATTATCTCCATGGGCTTTGGGTTGGGTCATCGTGACACTGCATCTTCACTCTCTGTGCTCAATCCACACTCTCTTACACAGCGGCAGACTCCTCTATGAAATGCATGACGTAAAACCTATTATGCAGACATACCTTTTATTCAATTGTGTAGGGGAGAAAAATGTCCACATAAGCGTATGTTCTGCATGTCGTAGGATACTAAAATGAATGTAGTTGGGTTGGGGACTAGCTACGAATAATTGATATAAGGAATGCGAATGCATCCTGACCTGGTAAGGTGTTCGCAGAAGGACTTGTATTCCGGCAGAATGATGATTTTTTTTTCATCTTGGTACATGGAATCCTAGAGGAATAATGATGGGAGAGAGAAAAGATATGAATTGTATTATAAGAAATTTGATTTTTTGCTGGGAGTGAAAAAGATAATATTATTGGGTATGTTAGGTATGGGTAAAATGTTTGTGCACTGGAGTGGTGAGAGAAGAGAGAAGGAGAAGAGAGAAGAGAGAAGAGAGAGAGAAGAGAGAGAAAGAGAGGAAGAGGAGAGAGAGAGAGAGAGGAGAGAGATGAGAGAGAAGGGTACGATTCTGATGAGTTTACTGTGGCACAGAGCTAGGGGGATTGTTGTGGAGTATTAGAATCAATGGTAAATTAACTTGGAAATGTTAAATAGGCGTAGTTGTAACTATGTCCATCTGAAGATGAAATTGAGGAGAGTTGATTTGTGTGGATATCGATGATGTTTGGAAGGATGAGTAATGCTGGAGTGATTGTGCGGCATAATGGTTAGAAGATGATCGAAAAGGGATGTATAAACCAGTGATTTGGGGTGTTGGGAAAAAGGAGAATGTAGGAATGTAGATTTTTGAGTGAGATAGTATTTGAAGTAATACATTTAAAAAGATATTTTATAAGATAGAGAGTGGGTAGGTAGTGATGTACTAATAAAAATAGATTGATTTTTGGTATAGAATAAAGTAGTTGAGGACTTAAATCAGAGGGGTTAGATATGGGGAAATACAAGATTATATTGTTTAATGTAGATTAAGTTGTGGGGCATGATTGAGAATAAAGAAATAGGAAGAGAGTGGGAAGTTTAGAGGAGAATTAAGTGTGAAAATATGAAGACTAACCATAATATTGAATGTGAAGAGTGAACTGAAAAATTTCAGTATATGGTCTTGGAAACAGAAATTAACGTAAAGGATAAGGAAAATTCATATATTAGGAGAGGAATTATTTTTTGACTCATGAATGATTGATGAGAGGGGGAGGGAATTGAAATCGCATATGTAATTGAGAAGGTAAGTACTGTGTATAGGGTTGATAGATAAAGAAGGGAATATGTAAGGCGCATTGATGGGAAAATTATCTTGCAGAAAGAGATTGCAGAATGTTAATTAGCAATATATGAATACTAGGGAATTAATAGGGATTGATGATATATTGTGAATATGATAAGGGAATTAGTTTATTGCTGGTGTAGTGAAGTTATTATTTATTTTTTTATAATATTTATTATATTTAATTTTATACATTATTTTGAATAAAAATTTTATTTTTAAATTTTTAGAATTTATTTTATATTAAAATCTTAACATTGAAAAAAATGATTAAGTAAAATGAGAAAGAAGAAGTAAATTTATAGAAGGTTTTATGGACTTTGAACAGGAGTTTGACAGAATTTATAGGGAAGGCTATGCGACAAGTGTTGTTGATATCTGTGTTGGTGGGCAGGCTTCTGATGAAATCAGAGAATATATATCATAGTGAGGGATTTTAAGAATAAATGGAGTTAAACTGAAAATGTTTAATTTTAATAGTGGAGTAGGGGAGGGATGTATTATTCCTCCTTAGCTATTTTTTTTAATTTGTTTATTATGGGGGTGATGAAGAATTAGAGTAGGGGTGGTAGCGAGTTACTAGATCTGGAATGGATGGAATGGAAGAGAGTGGATGGGATCCCTGCTTATTGTACTGCTGTGATTTTGTTTCCAGCGTATTTATGATCTTCTACTTAAACTATATATTATATATATATATATATATATTATTATATATATATTATATATATATATATATATATATAATATATATATTATATACCTTATATATATATATATATATATAATATATATATATATATTTATACTAATATATATATATATATATGAAATAATAAAAAACAATAATAAATAAATTGGCAGATGTGGATGTCAAATTTGCTGCGGGTTATCTATATATTATGTTATATATTATAATATATATATATAATATAATATATATATATATAATTATTTATATATATTATATATATATTATATATTATATATAATATATATATATATATTATATATATATGTATGAAATTTTCATGTCTATGTATCACATATATCAAATATATATATATATATATATATATATATATATATATATATATATATATATATATATATATATATATATATATATATATATATATATATATATATATATATATATATATATATATATATATATATAATATATATATATATAAATTATATATATGTATTATATAATATATATATAATATATCTATAATACATCATATATATACTATATATATATATTTAATAATTACTATTAATATATTATATATAATATATATATTATATATTTTATATATATATATATAATAATAGATAGATAGATAGATAGATAGATATGGGTTAAACTCGCTTTAACCCTCCTAATAATTAATTAATGATGGCTAATAAATCAGCCGGTGGGTATGAAGAATAGCAATTTCTATGTAGTGGCTTTATTTTATCAGTGGATTGATATTTGACAAGATATGGTTTCAATTTAATAAATGGGCAGACTCTTTAGGCACAATAAGTCGTTACAAATTACTTTAAACACTCGTAATTAATAACAATAATATTATTGGCACTGACCTACTCTAATACGACTTCACTGCTCGAAGTCCTAGCTAACAATCCTTGAGTGTGATGTGCTTCAGGGCGGCATTGGCCCTTCCGCCAATCACCTCTCTGTTTGGCATTCTCCCAATGGGGGAGAAGAGCCAAATTATTATGGGGTTACAATATGAGTTTGTAATAGATGCACCAAGCTTTTATAGGTGTATACAGGAGGCCTGCACGTGAGCCTCTCACAGAGCTGTATACCCTCTATGACATGCATGCAGATGTCTTACATGACTCCCTAACTTAACTTCAGCCCATTTTGGTGATCTCGAGTGCGAAGAGAAATAACTGCCTCACAACCACAGGTGAAGCTTGGGGTTGTGTTTTCACAGGTATTTCTCTACACCCTCCTTCTGAGTGATAGAAACATGCGGGCGGAATATGGGAAAGAACTGATGCACTAATTAGAAAGAGTTAGAAGAAAATTTTTCAAAAACACGGGACTCGTATAACGACTTTTTATAACTACACATGTAGTCCTCGTCAGATATAGCTGTTTCTCAATATTTTTTTTTCCTTCTACCATCTTTCTCGCCGGCCTCTGTTGTACCTCGTTTCAAACTTCTTCTTCAAAATCGCACTCTCAAATGCGAAAATAATCTTTCTCTTTCTTATTTGTTTATACTGGAAACCTTGCCGATAAATTTTGATTTTTATTTATCCAGTAATTTTCAAATATGTCAAAAATCCATTATTTCACTCCTGAAAGTCTTCATTTGAGTGGGAAAGTTTAAAATGATATTTCCACTTCTTCACTCTCACGCTTTTATCAACTTTTTTATTTTGGCTCTTATTTGAAGGTCGAAGGTGGTTTCTACAGCAACCGAGCTGTAGGTCTTTGGTATGAGAGCTTTTATGGTTGGCCTGAGCCCATGGGTTTCCATGGCGACAGAGGAGGAGATTTGGGTAGCTCGTTGGAGTGAGCAGTCATTCCTTGTGAGGTTAAACAGAGAGACTTTTTTTTCTTAGATGGCATTTTGGATTTTATTTACACTTTTAATTATTTTCTTATCATTCTAATATTAAGAGAAAGAAATTGGCTACTAAGTAAGTTGGGAAAAAAAGAGTTTTCTTAAATTTAGCATGCAAAATAAATTTGTTCTGGTAACATAAATTTTATATTAAGCTTTTGCGCTATACAGTTCAATATTTGCATTTGTTAAGAATTTTGGACTTTTTAAAGCCCCTACTTGTTCGCTTTGCTCCTACGCTATGCGCGCGCAGAAAGCAATTACAATGGATAGGATTTCAGCCTTCGCCCCGATAGGGCCCTGGCTTTAGCAAATGGATTGGTTTACAACTTTTCATTTTATAAAAAATTTTCAATAAAATATAGAATACACTTTTTTTTATGTAATTGTTTCAGGAAATAATTGTTATTAAAATTTTTATTTTTCTTGATAAAAAGTCAATAAGTTTTAATAAATATTAATACACCATTTTTAATTTCTTTTCCGGTCGTCAGAGGTTGTACCGTTATGGTTGCTTTTCTGGACTTTTTAAATTTGGAAAAGACCTTAAGGAAAGCATATTTTTAATTTACCAAACAAATTTTCATTTAACCGAAAAATTTATAAATTTTATTAAAATTATTTTTATAATGGTAATGTATTATTTTACTTTTAATTACTTTTTTAATTCTTAAGATGAACTGGAATTTATTTCAAAAGTTGGTAAGATATTTAAAAAGATTTAAAATTTGGAAACGTGGTAACAAATTCTCTTCGTCATGAGGTCGTTCAGATTTTTATATAGCGCGAAACGCACTAAATCATTCTGAAATCATAAAATTCATGACTCTGATTCTTTGAGTGGTTTCGCTTCTATCATTTTTCTTTTTATTTGAAAGTATTCTACTGATTTTATAGATCATAACGTTAGATAACTTCGAGCTATAAATTTTCGCAAGCCAGCTCTGCTACTCAGTCTCGTTGGGAACCTTGCATAAGTATATGCATTCGTCGTTCGCCGAATCATTTCAGCCAAGTTCGCCGAGCGGCTTGTTTCATGTAATTGCTCGAGACTCTCACGTTGGTGATAGATAAATTATTTTAATGAAATATTTTGATATATTGGTTTTTAAATATTTTGCCAACACATTTGTGAATTATCAATTGAATTTTTGAAAAAAATGAGAAAAAAACTATCATTAAGAATTAATATTCATAAATTTTGACCGATACTAAAAAATCATTTATTTACGTTTAAATACTGTAATGTTCAACCATTTTCAGATTTCGAAAAGCACGGCCATTAAAACTCCCATCCGATGCGTTCGTCCAGACCTATTTTTATTGGCGCGTAAAGCGCTCACGTCAGTTCGGAAATCTTAACGCTACGGTATGAGATTTTCGGTGGCCTTGCTCTCTCCATCTTCAACTGTCTTATCATTTGAAATAAGAAAATTTTCTTAATATTAGCTTACCCTATTAAAATTGTATATTGGCATGCAACAAAAAGATATTATAGGAGACAAGCACTTCAATAATTTGGATACTTTTCATTACTTGCCATTTTGGTTCCACATTTAATATAACAGGGAATTTTTTTTTTTTTTTACTTTTTATTATTTGGACTACTACTTTTTCTTATGGTGATACTTTAAGTTTATTTAGATAAGAAACATGCGATTCTTTGACATTTTAAGATGATGATTGTCCGTTTACACAATTTTTATTTATAGTATAACTCTTCATAAGTTCATTTTTATTAATAAAGTTAATTATATTTTCAAAATTTATAGCACTGGTGGGTTCAATGTTTTGATGATTTTTGTCATTTGTATTATTATTATTATTATTATTATTATTATTATTATTATTATTATTATTATTATTATTATTATTATTATTATTATTATTATTATTATTATTATTATTATTATTATTATTATTATTATTATTATTATTATTATTATTATTATTATTATTATTATTATTATTATTATTATTATTATTATTATTATTATTATTATTGGTAGTAGTAGTAGTAGTAGTATTTTCTTGCCTACTATTTTTATTAAGGATTAGAAGTGCTTTTATTATTTATATACTCATTGTTTTTTTTCCTTCACCAGCACTAAAATGTTCTAAGTTTATTTTGAAACACTTTCCATTAGAAAGATTGTTGATGATCTGAGCTTTTGGGTATAAGGCGGCCTTTTTTCTGTGACCTATTTTTTCAGGACTGTGGCTTGGTGGTGTTGCCGACAGCTGGTTCTTTATTTTTCTTATGTTGTGATTTTGAAGAGTTCGTTCGCAATGTGGGTGAGCGTGTGTATACTCACACACTGTGTGATTTTGTGTATATTTTGGTACACGGAGGAAGGGAGAGTGGTGATGAAGTATTCTTTTACAAAGCTCTGGTGATTTTGCAGGAGGTTTACAGCCTTTTCCTCCCCAATTGTTTTCCTTATTCGAGTCAGGAATTCGCTGGGTAATTCCTTCTCTCTCATTGATTCCTGTATGACGTTATGTATGCTATAATCTTTTGGAGATAAATAGGTTATTTTTATTGCTCTCAAAAATTCTTTATAGGCCTTCTTTTTAATTGGGTATTCGATGAAGAGCAAAAGATGGGTCGGAAGTAGCGGGGCTATTAATCTGATTTTTTCTTGTTCACTTTTTATTTTATAAAGTCTAAAAATGACGTTTACTGACTTGGTCCAATTCGGGATGTCGCCTTCATCAAATTTGGGTAATTTAATGGGACACACAAACTTGATCTGAGTTTCGCGGGTTGGTACGCGGGTGCTTGCGTTGTGAGGTGTTTCTTTCCTTGGGCAGGAAGGTTGTTTGCTTTCAGATGAGAGACCAGATGGCCCTTCACCATCCACGAGGGGTTGAGTGAGTTGGGGAGAGGGCGTCTTTTCCCTTTCCCTATTTCCTTTCAAGGAGCTTTTCACTTGAGCTTTCTGAGTCAATTTCTTCGCTGAAACCATTGTTATAGACTCTATGAGTTACTGACTATTTCGTGGAGTCGTTTCTAGTCGAACCAAACGTTTGAATATTAGGCCTAGGATGGCTTGGCTTGTAAATCTCAAAACTTCGTGGCGATAACGGATTTTTTTTTCTATTGCCACTTTCACTGATATAACAACGGCTTTAGTTTATTATTTTTAAGTTTTATATAATAATTATTTCTTCACGTTGTTATAGTTCGACTCAAACAATTTTATTTTATAGTCACAATCACACTGATTATCACACTTAAGTACATAGAAAATGCCGAAGAAAATTTTTTTTTTTTGATTAATTTGAAATTCAACAATTTTTGGACAATATCTGACTCCAAATTAGGGGGAATTCACTAGTCACGACTAAGGGGAACCAAAAGGGCCCCCTTTGTCGCTCAGGGGTCGACCAAAAAGGATATGGGTTAAACTCGCTTTAACCCTCCTAATAATTAATTAATGATGGCTAATAAATCAGCCGGTGGGTATGAAGAATAGCAATTTCTATGTAGTGGCTTTATTTTATCAGTGGATTGATATTTGACAAGATATGGTTTAAATTTAATAAATGGGCAGACTCTTTAGGCACAATAAGTCGTTACAAATTACTTTAAACACTCGTAATTAATAACAATAATATTATTGGCACTGACCTACTCTAATACGACTTCATTGCTCGAAGTCCTAGCTAACAATCCTTGAGTGTGATGTGCCTCAGGGCGGCATTGGCCCTTCCGCCAATCACCTCTCTGTTTGGCATTCTCCCAATGGGGGAGAAGAGCCAAATTATTATGGGGTTACAATATGAGTTTGTAATAGATGCACCAAGCTTTTATAGGTGAATACAGGAGGCCTGCAAGTGAGCCTATCACAGAGCTGTATACCCTCTATGACTTGCATGCAGATGTCTTACATGACTCCCTATCTTAACTTCAGCCGATATATATATATATATATATAATAATATATATTCTATTTCTTTATATATTTTGTTTCTCTATAATAGATAATATATATATTATATATATATAGATAATATGTAAATAAAATAAATTAAATAAATAATAATTATATATATATATTATATATATATATATATATATATTATATATATATATATATATTATATATATATATATAATAAATATATATATAAAATATATATATATATATATATCTTCTTGCTTCTTTTGTTCCTAGAGCTTTCTTTCGTTACTTTTAAATTCACTCCAGGTTTAACGTGAGGGGGACTAAAGAGAGCATACATCAGTTTTACTTTTTTTTCCATTTTAAATTATTATTAAACGGAGCACTTTTCAAGTTAATTGAATT
>JABUQX010065449.1:0-7500 GCA_015478945.1 Trachelipus rathkii | reverse complement strand
TATATATATATAAATATATTATATATATATATATATATAATATATATATATATAAAATATATTATATATATTATTATATATATATATATATTATATATATATATAATTATATAATATATAAGACAATGAGTGATATTGCCAAAGGTAAAAGTATATGAGGGGGTCAAGTATTCTACCCCAACCGCTATTTCCCCCTCAGTTTGGGTAAATAAACTTCCTTAGGGTGTGAATTTAATTCTTTTGTGAGGGGTAATTTGCGGGCCATTAGTGCACCTACACCTGTATTAATAATAAAAAAATAAATGGTATGAATTATATTATAATAAAAGTCCCGCCCTCTAAAAGTAGTTATTAAAAAGGGGCTCATAGGTAGGTAGCGGCCTCATCTTATTTGTTCGTAGAAACCATGGAGGGGTTTTTATTTATTATTATTCAATTTATTTATATCTTATTATTAGTTTATTATTTACTTATAACTTTGTCCCTGTTTTAGTTTCCCCGTAAAGCCCATTTATAGTATAAATAAAGGGTAGGGTGTCCCAACCCGTAAAAACGTCACCTTCACTTCAGGATATTATATCAGGTAATTACTTTCTTGATCTCTATATTAGGTTATACGTGTTGTCAGATAGATTATATTAGATTATATTATATATAATATATAATATATGATATATATTTAATGATAATATATATGATTATATAATTTAAAGATATCCTCAAATCCTCATGTTTTGGGAGATATTTACTATATAGGAATTTATTAATATGGTATGGTAATTGTGTATAAGGGAGCTAGTTTTAAAAATGGTGGCTTAACATTATATTTGAGTGGTTCTTTTATACAAAATCTTGTAATTATTAATAAGATATATATTATTATATATAATATTAAATTATATATATAAAAATATATAGATATATAAATATTTTATATATTATATATATTATATAATATATTATAAAATAATAATATATAAATCCACAGAGTTAATAACCTCCCTACAACCCCCCCTCAAATTTCCAAGGAGGGGGGATAAATTGTCTAATACGAATGGTCCTTTACATATATAGGTGGAAGGAGGCAAAAGATATAAAATAATAATATAATGAAATTGATAATGTAACGATTGTTTAAAATAATAATACCCAAAAAACCCCCCAAAGCTCATAAATAAATAATGAGTAGGGTATAGTAGGGTATTAGTAGGTACCTTATTAACCCGTAAGGTAGCCAATAAAATAAATTTATCTTTGTTATTATGAAGGTGAGGTACCTCCCATACCAAAAAAGGGGTGATAACGGTGGGTTAAAGGATGTATAATGGAAAAATGTGTATATTATATTTAGATAAATTATTATAAACAACAGTTTTATTAATAAGTAATATAATGAAATAAATACAGGTGTAGAAATAAGAGTGAGTCCTCACTCAAGTGAGAAAGTATTTATCCCAACCTAGGAAGATAGTATAAAATAAGTTGTGGGTAAAAATGAGTGAGATAAAAGATAAATAAGTACAAACAAAATACGGGTAATAGTAGTATCGTTAAGGGGTTATAGGTCTTTCCACGTCGCCACCAAACACCCACGCATTCCTTCACCCTCCCGACCCGGTATTTAAGGAAAAGTGGTGTACCGGCGAAATGAACAAGCCAGCGAAAAGGACAAAACTACCTCTGCCCCGTTTGGTTGGTGCCAGTACCTCAGTTTAGTAGCTCTGGTGGTACGAATGTTGGAATCCACATCTGGCTGAACGACGGAATACTAGAGGAAAAGGGCGTTCTTTTAATGTAAATGTAACGTAGAAAATAACCAAAAATCTTCTTTATTTTACTTTATTTGACACGTTGCAGACTCTTGGTCTTCCCAAACTTGCTACCACTCAAGAATAATGTGCCCATTTCTTTTTATAACCAAAAGATAATGGCTGCCCCTTGTCTTATGAGTCCTCTCATTATCAGAGAGTTGTGAAGAATTATATATATTTTTAAATTGTTTAGTCAATTAAATTTGAGTCAAACAAATGCACTGTTTATTTTCCTATTAAAAAATAATAATAAAATAAAATAATATATGGATAGGTAAGAAATAAGTTTGTGGGCCTTTAATAAAATAAATACGGGGTACCCCCCGGCCGTTTATTTTTCTGACCGGATATAAGATAGTAATTTATATATAAGGGGTTGGTACCTCATAGTGGTAGTAGTGAGGTGAGTAGATCTTATGTAATATAAAAATATATATATAAAATAGGTAATATAGGACCTAGTAGTATTAATTTTAGGGTATTTATGGTTCTGTTTTATAATACGGTATGGTAGGTATAGGTTAAATAATAAAATAATATTTTGTTCAATATAAAAAACCTCATCACGGTGTTCCTAGCCAATATAAAATAACCCTAATAAATAGGGGGTAAATATAGGGGTCCCTGAGAGGGGGTGAGGCCCCTCCCCTGTTATCCCTAATTTATAATAAGAGATAATAAATCATAGTTATATTATATACTAGTTACCAAATAAACTCCCATAAATAAATACCCTAGTTTATAGTAAAATATAAAACCGATGATAAATGAGGTGAGGGTATGAGTAGGGTATATTATTCTAAACTTCTCGAAAAGTATAGAATGCGTCAAATTATTGCAGACGACAGCAGAGTTTAAAAAAACCAATATAATACACGAGCATAAAAAAAAATAAATATATGCGAAATTCTAGTTCTTAGGGTAGGACGGAAAAAAAGCAACATCTCCTGGATAATTTTACGATGAGATTATCGGAAGAACCCCAATGTCCGCTACTCGCCTAAAAAAAATCGCTCAGCCTGGAGAATACGATGCCATTCTACTCGCCGAGATGCGATTCGTAGCCGCATGCTCATGTTGTTGATTCCTCTGGTATCTGAAGATGAATCACGTACACTCACCTCCATGCCGACGTATTTTGCTGAGTAGAGTTTCATTCGTTCGCGTCTGAAAAAAGACGCGGGGAGCGTATCACCTCTTCCACATCATATTTATATAGTGAATTTTTAGGTACACAGCACCAAAGAAAGTAGACTAAGTGTTTTACTTTATGTTGGGCTTCAATAGGGCATATATGAAAACCATGCATGGTTCCTCAATTTGCAGCAAATAAAAAGAGCGAAAGAACCTTGCGCTAGACTACACAGGCGACGTAGGTGACACTTTAAGAAGGGAGTGTGATTCTACTGGTCTAGTGTATTTGACATGGCGTGTATGGAAAGAGTGAGAGAGGAAGAAGCCTATAAAACTGGCGGAGTCGGCGGCGCTGGTCAATAAGAGTGTGAGCAAGAGGAGGATATTCATATAAAACCTATTTTGCTAACTTCTAATTTTCGAGAAAAGTAACCAAAAGTCGCCAAGGCATTGGCAAGTGACCCCATTTACCGCAACAGGAGAAAGAACTGTGTTTCTGACATTAGGAGGACGTGCTGAAAACGAATAATATATACACCCCCCCAAAGGAAAAAACCGAGAGATGGAGGTAGTTGAATTTGATTTCCCCCGTCCCAGGGTTTTGGTTTTTCCGACTGGGGAAACAAAATTTTCAGGGAAAAAAAGAGGCTTTTTGGGGAAAACTCCAAAAAAAGATGACAAAGAGTCTCTCGCTTAGCATAAGCAAGAATTATAAAAAGAGAAAGGATTATTTTTCAAATTTTGTGTGGTAATGCCTTTGGCGCTGGTATGGATATGAGATCGGCATGACACAGAAGATATAGCGAATGGAAAAATAAGGTTGGGTTGGAAGGAGTCACTTCTAAGTAACTAAGATATTATGCTAAAGCCGTTTGTCAAGGACTCGATAATTGACACGCTGATGTGGTTTAAAAACGATGGTTATAGTCGTGTATGAGAATTATAAATACTAGAAATATAGGTTTAAAGGTATGATGAGATGATATTAATAGCTTATGTAGGTAGGTAGAAAAGCTATTGAAATAATATATAAAAAATAAGAAATAATATAAGTATAAATATAATATAAATAAATTTGGAGGATTAGGTGTAGTTTTTATTTTTACTATACTATCTACCTAAAGGTTAAAATAACCTTGAGATAACTTATTTTAATAATACCAATAAAAATAAATACTCCATAGAAAAAATAGGGGGGATGTTTTTCAACTTTCCCAAGTTTAAAACTAATGTGTTTACTTATAGTATTTAAAAACCTAAAATAAAAGCTCAGGGTAATTTATAGAAGTATAGTGAAGTATAGGGGGGAAATATAAACCTCACTTGTTGGAATAATAACAAAAGAATAGGTAGGGGGCCCAAGCCAAAGGAGGAAGGAAAAGGGAACTTTATTCTAAAATAAGATAATAAAATAGAATAATAATATAGATAGTGAAATAAATAACTGTAAGAAAACATTATATAGCCAATTAAAACTATAGTTTACTCAGGTAGGTTAATAAAAGGGTATTATAAGGTAGTAAAATTTTGTTTAAAGTACTCCATTCCCTCCACAACCACCTACATAAAACTCAAAAGGTAGGGAGTAGGTAGGATGATAGGATGAGGTATTAGTAGGTGAGGGGGTAGGGGTACTTTTCCCCCCCTACCTAATTATTTGATTTTTCTATTTTTTAAGGGAGTAATAATATAATATATAAAATAGTCTCAATATATTATAAAATAAATCCAGTTTTAATTTAATAGGTTATGTAAAAATAGGATATTATATATTTTTTTTCTTATAAACCACTATAGGGTATATTGAGTATTACTCATTTTATTGTAAATAAAAAAATAAAAGCCCCATGTAAATTTTGGGGGTGAGAAAAAGATAATATCTGTATATAAAAGTATGGATAGGAAAGGGAAAATAATTATATTGAGGACTGTCCATAAATAAATATATAAATAATTATTTTGCAAATAATAATGAGGGAATAACCCCAGTTAATAATGAAGGTATTGAGGAGTTTAAAGGGTAGTGGGAGGAGGCTTATATACAATATCTAATAGGGGCTTTTATATGGGTCGTAGGGGCCTTTATACCCCTATTTAGTGTTATTATTCAGGTAGTGTCAGGTCCCCCAACCCTTTAAAATAAATAAAAATAATGATTTAAGATTTATTTAAATAATATAAAAAATTCCGCTAGTGAGTAGTAAAAAAATTGATATTTTGTTGGTTTCTCAAGCCGATAAATATTTTTGGGGGGAACAATAATTAACCCCACCCGAAAAAAAAGTAAGTTTGTTGTTTTGGGCCTACCTCCGTTTAAAAATAAATAAATAAAAACGTTATGTTTCCCGTGAGGTATATTTTTCTTAACTATTGGTTAAGTATAATAATAAGAACTTCTTGCTTGATACAAGTGTAACCACTAAATGGTTCTGTCAATTTTTTTCAAAAAATGTATCCTACAAGACAGCTCCTCTGCCCCTCGCTTCGAAAGAAAAGGTTGGGCCACATATACATACCCTGTAACCTATTTTACATACTCTAAGTTTGTTCTCCTTGTGTGGACTCAAACGTTATTTATAAAGGGAATGTTTTAGGACTGTTGCCGGATAACTGTAGCGATATTCCATCAACTCTCATATAACTACTCTTCCAATACTTAATCTATGTGACCGATCGAACTGACTAGAAATCACATGACTCTATTTATCCTATTGTTATTTACAATTTCAATATTATTAGGCAATTGTTTAACCCACTTAATTTCTCAACAGAAATATGTACCCTCTACTTTTGATAAGAGATGTTCATGACAACCGTAACTTATGATATTTTTTCAATTGATCTAGTTCTTTTTTCTTCTGTGTAGAAGCCTTTCTTATCTGAAGCCAGAGACCTCAAGTGATGATGTGTCTTCCCCTCCTCCATATTTTATCTCTCACCCATAAGTTAAAAAATCTAAGAAAACCACTTATCTTCTTCATTTTGTCTATATTTTTTTTCAGGACAAATGAAAGGTTAAAAATATATTGAATATATTATTTTATTTTTTTTGTTAACTTATTATATAACTTATCTCTCAAGAAATTGGTTAATTACTTTGATTACATAATTCCGGAGATAGGGATAAATATAAATAACCTACCCCATAAAAAACAAATTCCCAATATAAAATTTATTATTCTCCCTAGTAGGGGCTATTGTAGAGTATTAAAGAATTTGGGGTAGGGAAATAGGGAAAATTATTAGAGGCACATTTATTCCTTTATTTATGTTTTAAAATTTAATAATTTAATTTATATTAGTGGTTTTATTATATAATATCATTTCATAAAATAGTGATGATAGTGAGTGTAGTGGAGTGTAAAAGGATATTAATTAATAAATAAGAAGTAAATTGATAAGAAAACTAATTTTAAAGAAAAAAGATATAAATAAAAAAACTTTTATTATTTTTTATGAGGGTGAGGATGAATATTATACAAAAAATAAAAAAGATAACAGTTCTTTAAGAAATCCAATTATATTAAGATTAAACAAATAATAAACTAATTATATAAATTGACAATTTATTATTATTATTTATCTTTAAAACCCCATATAGATAATAACCTATAATATAATATATAAAAAGTCACTGTAAAAAAATAAATATAAATTTTTTTGGATTTGTTGATCTAGGGGTAATATATTATAAAGGTTATTATAAAAAGGAAAAAAATAAATAACAACTACTATAAAGCTTAATCCCTTTTTTTTCAATTGTTGTTTCACTTTTGTGTTTCCAAAAGGAAAAAAAAATATAAACTAGAAAAGATTCTTTGGGTTTTGATTATAGTCCATAACAGATCACCCAAATGTAGACGTTAATTTATCTTGCAGGAAACTTGCTAACGGGCCCACAGCTACCCGTCCTAATAAAAAAGATTAACTTTATTTAAATATATTAGACTTATCTGCCAATGGTTATCGGAATAAATATAAAAAGAAAATGTTTTTGTTAAATTACGTGAATATAATTATGAGTATATAATAAGTATTATATAAAATATGGACCCATTTTCTATTGTTTTGTATCAAAAATAATAATAATATTCTACTAATAGTATATAAAGTCATTTTTCGGGGGGGGCCCCAAAAAAAAAAAAAAAAATATCTTTTTTTGAGTGTAGGGGAAATAAAGTTTATATTTTATATGTATATATTTATATATAAAAAATAATATAGTTAAAAAAAAATAAATATTAATAACAATTTATTATAGGGAGAAATATTTAGGGAAATAATATAAATGATAAAAATATAATAATTTGGTATAGGAATATATATAGAAAACTGCTATTATTACTAAGAATAATTAATAAATAAAGTGAATAGATAAGAAATCATATATAAATACAATAATCAGATATCACATCACTCAATAAATAATGTAATAGATAGATAAATAATAAAATAATAAAAATAATAAATAAAAAATAAAAATAAAAAATCTTAATCTCCATACCGGTATAAGGGTGAATAAATAAAACTTATATTTATATATCCCAAATATAAT
>JABUQX010065448.1:0-32500 GCA_015478945.1 Trachelipus rathkii | reverse complement strand
CTCCTCTTTTACGACGTCTCCCCCAGTGATGGTCACAGTGTCTACGTTAAATTTGCCGGGAAGCATTGCTGTGGCACGTCCATATTTTGGTGGTGTGCAGCCTGGCCTAAATGTATATCAACAACCTATTCCATCCGCTCCATTTGCACCTGGCCAGCAGGGTCCTCCATTGTCTGTGGGAAATTTTCCACAACAACCGCCAATGCAGAATTCATCTGCTCAAGAGCCCGAAAATAATGTTTTGTTGTTGCGAATTTTGGAACAGAATCAAAGAACATTAGATACTATGACTCAGATGATGAAAATGATGACAGATCAACAGCAAATAAAATCCAGGAAAATGATACCTGTTGGTAAGTATTGTCTGGAGAATGGAGAACCTCTCCCACAATTTATGATTAGATTTGAAGAATATGCCTTAGCGACATATCCAAGTTCCCCTGTTGACGGGTGGCGTACATATTTGGGATTGCATCTGGAGGGAGCTATTAAACAAGTTTACGACGTGCTAATGAAATCGAATGCAAGCTATGCAATGATAAAGAAGGAATTAATGGATTGGTTTGGGGAGCATTTGAGAAAACAAACAAAATGTGACTTAAGTGCTTTTACTGATGCTCAAATATTGTCAACAGAAACCATACCACTATATGCATTGCGTTTACTGGGATTGGCCGAAAAGGCTTTTCCGGGATCAGATGTGAGTTCCATGAAGGTTGTCAGGGAGAAACTAGTGAAGAGTCTGCCTCAATCCGTACAAGATCAAGTAAATTCTCTCACGGTAGTCTGTGAGTTAGCCTTAGGAGGAGTTAGCCTTTCTTGGGAAGGGTTAGTAAAGTTAATAGACGACAATTACACACGTAAACAAGTAGCAGATAAAACTAATAATGGAATAGAGTCTATACCAAATAATAAACTTCCATTGATTAATCAGCCGGAGATTATAGATTTAACACCTGTGGTTCCTTCTACTTCTTATCAATCATCTCAATATACTGTTCCGGTTCCACCGTCGGTTGGGCCAGTATGGCCTTATCCTGCACTGACCTATCCAGGATATGATGTAACCAGTGGTGGATCACAGTTCCCTCAATCTTCTGGGTGTTTCTCAAGATATTCGGGTCCGAGTAACCCGACTTATATGCAAAATCTGTCACAATTCGCCCAACCTCCTGGAGTTCCACCGTCTAGTGGTCATCAGGGAACACAATCAAATAGACCAGTACAAGAAAAATTTAGAAAATCTCAAAGTAATCCACAATCACCAGGATCACCACAACGATGTAATTATTGTAAGAAACCAGGCCATGTTGTGCGGGATTGTAAATTAAGACCACAATGCCGGTTTTGTGGAAAACGCGGACGACTGTTATGTTGCAAAAAATAAATGTATCCGTTGTGAAGCAAAAGGACATGTCGTGCAGGACTGCCCACAACGAAGTCAGAAAAAACCACTAGGTTCAGAAAATCAAGAATGTCCTGTCTGTCGTCAGGATGGTCATTTAGGAATCGATTGTCCGCAACGTTTTACAGAAAATATACCCCAACAGAGGGGAAACGAGAGTGCTCTGTGGTCAGTGGCCCGCCCACAGAGCCCAAAACAAAAGTAGAAAAGCATCAGACTGTATCTTGGACCTTGGATAGCCCGTGTAAACCTAAATTGATAGAATCTATGAGTTCGAAACCTCAGCGTTCAAGGCAAGAAGATATAAAACAAAAGACGACCAAGGTAATTGTAGGGTCACAGTTGCCGGGTGAAAATGACCAGGTGAACGAAACAGAATCAATAACTAACTTAGAATTGAGTGTGGTACCTTCCGCACCACCTTTTAATGAACAAGTAAGTACTTTTAGTGAAAATATAGGATCACAAACTGAGTTAGATCTTACTATGGTTATAAATTTGTTAAAGATGTCAAATAAAACATCATCAAAAGAAATTGAGGTACAAACCTCATCTGATGATATTGAGGTACTAACCTCATCCCATGAAATTGAGGTACAAACCTCCTTCCAAGAAAATGAGGAACAAACCTCATCTCTAAATCCCCATTTCCCTTCTTTTTCAGATTCTATAATTCAGATAAAATATATACAGAATCCTCCAGAGGATGCTTTAGTGATAGGAGTAGGAATTGAGGGTTGTGATGTTGATACCCCATTACAAGCATTGGTAGATACTGGTGCTTCTCTGAGTTTAATTACAAATACAACATATCGATTATTGAATAAAGACAAGTTTCCTTTGAGAGCCACTCAATATACAGGAGTTAGTGGTATAGGAAAGGTAGTTTTTCCTGTTTTAGGCGAGATAACTCTTCAACTAAAACTCTCTAAGGAGTTTTCCACAGCTCCCAATACTTTTGTGGTAGTAGATGAGCAAGTAACAGGTTATGACGTTATATTCGGATACAATTTGCTTAGAAAAGACAATTTATTGCCAGATTTGACAACAAAAGAATTAATTAAAAGAAACAAAGAAACAAATATCATAACCGTAATAACTAAAGATATACGATTATGTCCGGGAAACAAGGTAGAAGAGTTTGCGTTGATAAGCAAGGACATAGTAATTGAGTCCCGTACATGTGCTCCGGTTATGGTTACTACATATAGTCCGCTCATAGAAAAAGATTCGTTATTGTTATTTACACCAAACACAAGTAATCAATGTATAATCGATGAAGCAGTTATCCCTTATTCGAGAGACCCCAGTGTTTATATATACTGTTTCAATCCTTTTGAAAATGCAATCACATTAAAACGAGGTTATCCCCTTGGTACGTATACTGTTTTACAACAGGTACATCCTGCGAAAGATTCTAATTATAGTAGCGTAAACACAGTAGAAATAACTCAAAAGCCCCAAGAGACTTATGAGGAGTGGACGCTCGAAAATTTAAGAACCGCGTTTGAGTTAGATAAAACAGAATTATCAGAAAATCAAAAAGACCAGGTTGTACAACTTTTAATCAAATATCCTCAGGTTCTTAGCTTGGGAGATGCAGATGTTGGATGTACCAGCATTCTGAAGCATGCTATAAACACTTTTATAGAAGATCCAGTGAATGAGTCCGTTAGGCGTTTACAGGGACCCATATTATATGAAGTGGAAGAAGTTTGTCTTAAGTTAGAGGCCGAGGGAATAATTAGAAGATCATGTTCACCATATTCTGCACCAGTAGTCCCAATTCGTAAACCTGACGGTGCTATGAGACTCTGTATAGATTATCGGAAGTTGAATTCTATCACTAAACGGGATGCATTTCCCATTCCTAATTTAACCGATACATTGTTCAGTTTGCAGGGTATGCATTATTTTTCCACTATCGACCTGATCAAGGGATATTATCAGATAGAGATGGAGAAAGATAGTATAAAAAAACGCGTTTTCAACACCTTTGGGCCATTGGGAGTTCCTCCGGATGCCTTTTGGCCTCATGAACGGACCTGCTACATTTCAGAGGGTAATGAGATTGGCTTT
This sequence comes from Trachelipus rathkii, assembly GCA_015478945.1. Taxonomy (NCBI): domain Eukaryota; kingdom Metazoa; phylum Arthropoda; class Malacostraca; order Isopoda; family Trachelipodidae; genus Trachelipus; species Trachelipus rathkii. The sequence continues at coordinate 29,016 of JABUQX010065448.1, read as the reverse complement.
ATGTCACATTTCATGGAGTGAAGTAATGATTTATCTGGACGACGTCCTGATAATTAGTAACAGTTTCGAGAAACATCTTTCTATCTTGGAAGAGGTCCTTAAAGCATTTAGAGTGGCTGGGCTTAAGTTAAAACCCTCGAAAAGTTATCTGTTAAGAACCGAAGTAAAATTTTTAGGCCACATAATTTCAGATAAAGGGCTAAAACCACTGCAGAAGAATATTGAAGGTATTATGAAATATCCCCCACCAAGAACGGCAAAACAGGTTAGACAGTTTATGGGCCTCATCAATTTCTATCGTAGGCATATCCCAAATTGTTCAGTAATAGCAAAACCTCTGTTCGATCTACTTAAGTTCCCGAAGAGTGTGCCTTGGACAGAACAGTGCCAACTGGCATTTGATAAACTTAAACAACTATTAACAACTCCACCTTTCTTATCGTATCCTGATAGATCCGAGCAAGCTACTCCGTTGTTACTTCACACTGACGCTTCAGGGATAGGTGCGGGTGCATGCCTCAGCCAAGTTCAAAATGGCGAGAATAAACCTATAGCTTACATTTCCACAGTTTTCTCAAAAGCACAACGTGGTTATAGTGCCACTGAAAAAGAACTCGCAGCCATTCGATGGGCTGTACGATCGTTAAAACCGTTTTTGTATGGTATTAAAGTGCATGTGTATACGGATCACAAGCCATTGCTCTTTTTGCAAAACATGCCTTTAGTGAATCAAAGAGTGGCCAGAACTTTGGACGAACTTAATGACATTGACTATGAACTATTTTATGTACCTGGTAAAGAGAACATCGTCGCAGACACTCTGTCAAGAACTCCGTTTGAAATACCAACCGAACCCGAAAACGAAATAATCTCTAACGACCCACCTGAGGGATTTACAGTGGTTAAAATGTTGGGTGGTGGAGATTCGTTGTTTCAGTGTTTCTCACAGTTTTTATGATAAAACAACTTCTCATCTCCAAATAAGAGCGGCAGTTGTTGATGAATTAGTGAATAACAGAAGTAAATATCATCTACCAACTGGGAGAACCAAAGAAGCAAATCAAGTACTGAAGCATCTACAAAACCAGGTATGCTGGTCAATTGCCCTTTGTCCATAGCATAGACGCTTTTACTCACCTTTATAAGATCCGAGTTTTGGTATATTACAGTAAAACACATCCTTTACACTTTGGAGATCCAACTCATAAAGAAGTGTGCCATCTGTTTTGCATAAGTGGCATTCATTACAATCTATTAGTCCCTGGAAGAACTCGAGTCATTGGTTTAGAAGAGGATTTAATACCAGCGAATACTTGCGGAAAAGAATTACTAACATCAAATAAACTTTATGAAATAGAGTACCAAGCAACTGACGAAGATCAACTTACAGACCAGAATGATCAGCCACTTGAAAATTGGTTGGAATCTGGTGGGGAGGAAGTTATGAAGAAGAAGAAGAAACCTCCCACTAAATTATTATTTATACGAAATATTTCCCTGATCAGAACATCACAAGATTCAGTGGAAATATTAATGGACCATATAGCACAATGTCAGGCACATGACCCATTATTAAAAAGACTAAAAGGTGCTTTACTAAGACGTCAAGCTTTTCAGGGTCCCCTAAAACTGTTCAAATTTGCTAAAAACTTCTTATCAATAGTGGATAATCATATCCTCCATCGAAATCGAAAAGATCAATACCATTATGTGGTATCGTTTTCATTTGCCGTACAAGTCGCCATTATAAATCATTATGAATTTGTCCATGTTGGACAAGGTAAACTCTATGCATTGTTAGAAAAAATTATTTGGCATCCGAAATTGAAAGATATCTGTCACGAAATATCTATGTCCTGTTATAAATGCCAACTAGCTAAGGTTTCCAATGTGTATCACGCTCCACCAACTCTTAAGATACATACAAGATATCCCTTTGAATTGGTCGCCGTAGATTTGTTGCAACTACCGAAATCAGCTAAAGGAAATACTTATGCCTTAGTTTTTATTGATCATTTTAGTAAATGGATAGCGGCTGTTCCAATACGATCAAAGCATACCACCTTGGTAACAACGGCCTTACAGAGTATTTTGCCTTATTTGCCAATAATCCCTTCACGATTGCTAACGGATAATGCAAGGGAGTTTAAAGGTCCGGAATTTGAGGAGTTATTACAACGAAATAATATTAGACATATCTATACAACTCCATATAATCCATCTTCTAATGGGATTACGGAGAGGGTAAACCGTACATTATTACAATATTTACGGTTGTCATTGAAAAATCCTAGTCTTTGGGATGTACAATTACCACAAGTTGTACTAACTTACAATCACCTAGTACACACTGCCACATCTAAAACTCCCTCTGAGATATTGTATCAGGAGGCGCATAATAATCAACCTCGACTTCCTTGGACGGGGTTTAATACCCATTGGAAGGAAGGACATGAGAGTTTTACTCCTTTCAAATTGGATCAACTGGTGGCACTTAAAATACAACTTCCAGGCGACTTAACTATAAATAAGTTTAAAGATCGATATCAGGGACCCCTACAAATAATAAAAGTTAATCCAAATGAGGTAACTTATATAGTCAAATCATTGGAATCTGAAAGAGTCTATAGGGTGCATCACAGACAATTGAAAAGGTGGTATATTCCCCCTAAATATGTAAGAGAAAATCCTTTATTTAAAAAATTATTAACAAACCAACTAAATACGAGTGAAGTTCCAGAAGACGAACAATTAGAAGAAATTCCACAGGATTCTTCACCAGCCACAACACCGTCAATAACATCTAATATACATGATATGAATTTCGAAGATGATTCGGATGATGAGAAGGATGATTTCTTAGGATTTCCTGACTCCGAAGAAGTCAAAGAACTTTCCAGAGTGGTGTTGTGCAGCATTGAGAAGTCTTCTGTTAAATCAACAAGTAATAAATAATTTGACAAAGGTAAGTGATTTTTCTTCTATTCTTCTACCTACTCTTCCTATATCTACTGTTCCTCAAGTCTCTACTGTTCCTATCTACTCTCCTAGTATCTCTAGTGACCTATCTTCATATAATCTCGCTAACTTATTTACTTCACCTGAGTCTCCTTATGCGAGTTTTCAAGAAACTTTTCATTCACCTAACTTTTCAAATTCACCTTGTACTCTTTCTGAGACTTCTCTATTTGGTTCTCCTTCTCTTAATTCTCTCAATTCACCTTCTTTATTGTCCTATACTCCTCTTTATATAACTGATCAAAGGAACCAGATGATTCCATATAGAAGTGCACGAAGACTGTCATGTGAAGACCTCCAGAAAAGATTGCACTTAGTCAATTCTCCCGTAGTGACAGCAGAAGGAATGAAACCATTAGAACTATCTGAATGCCAACGTGAACCGAATGGAGACTCGTTGGAAGGTGATCTAAATTCTCTGGGAATGTTAACTCCCAGAATGGCTGTTCCTGTAGTTCCTACAAGAAGAAGTGTACAATGGGCACCTCAAGTAAAACAGGAGAATGGAAATACAGAAGTAAGCGTCCAAATGGTAGAGGAAGATCGAGTGGATGGTGCGTTTGGTGAAACTACTAATATTGCTTCTCGAACCAGATTGAGAGACCCAGGAGGATCTTCTGATGTACCATGGATACAGCCGCGCATTCTGGAAAGAAGAAGGCGCACAGATGGAAGATAATTACAATTAAAGAGTCAATATAAATATATTAGAAAATGACAAAAATATATTAGAAAATGAATGTGAAAATGATGAGTGTTTCAGGAAAAACGTAAGTAAACCTGGAAAATCTGTAATTAATTTATTAGTAAAAAATTACGTATAAGGAATCATGAACGGCGGTATAATGAGTCAGAATAGTGCAAATCATCCTGTTTTCTTGTAGGCTAGTTGGTGGGTTTTATAGATTCTTCGCTCTTACTTCCGTCATATTATAACGGGTGGGGAGGAGTGTAATATTTTTTCTTCTCTTTTACAGCTCATCATCTCTAATAACCAATATTAAGTTGTTACATTGAAGTTTATATAGAAAATAGTACCTGCAAGTTTAGGTAAATGAAATGGTTGAATAGATATAAATTAAAATGACACCAAATGGTAATGATGTTTTTGTATATGAAGCAGTCTTAGCGAAATTGATTTGTGAGTATAAAAGTCTATTTATCTTTCCCACCAATTAGGAAACGTATATCATCTAGAGCACTTGCTTTTCTCTTGGTTGTGATAACATCGATTTGGATCTGAGCCACATTAGTGCTCAGCTCACTTATTCAGAATTCAACAGCCTAGAGAAGACCTCTGTTTTCAGGGGTAAGACAATTTATAATTCTTAGGTCCAATCTTAAATTTGATATACAATAACTAAAAATTATAATGAGTAAATCAAATCATTATAGCCAATAGAAGGTAATGCCTGCATTCACTTTCCCAGGTTCCAGTTCCAGAGTGGGTCTGTGAGCAGGTGTTTTCTCAGAGAATCCTTAGTGGAAAATCTTCTCAAACAATTAGTAAACTTTCATTTCAACTGGAAAAACTTACCTCACCAATTAGGATGAAGGTTACGAAATAAAAATGAATTAGTTTTTATGAATAGTTATAATATACAAATTTTTGAGAACAATAAATCTTTGTGATAGTAATGTGTAACCTTTAATTTAAGGTTATTATAATTGACTGTAAAACAATTGAATGCCTTTATATGTGGCATTCCTCTGATCCCTATTATTGTTTTGGATCAATACTAAAAGTTATAAATTTACACTTGTCATTCTGTCTTTCTTATTTTTTTAGAGAAATAATTCTTCCTGTTTTTTTGTTTAGGTATTTTATTTATTAGTATCAAGTCCCCTATTACAATTATTATCAATCCCCTTTTATCAATTCCCTTTTACAATTATTATCAAATTCCCCTTTTATTTTTTTGTATAATATATGATCCCTCATAAATTCCCCATATTTTTTTGTATTTTTGAATAGACCTTCTTTAAAAGAAGATTAAAATATCAATACCCTTCTTAATATATAGTAATTAGATAAAGAATAGGATAACCTATTATACTGTATAAAATTAACTGATACTGGATACCAGTATAAAGGTTGATGAAATAACTCTTCAATGAATCTTATGGAGAGCCAGAGCCAGTAATCAATGGAAGTGCTGGTATAACTGTTGATAAAATATCACCTTAGTTACTCCTATGAAATAACATTTAGTTTATACAGTAATAAATTATAAATCTCAGACTTGGAGTCGTTTTGAATGAGAAGCTCGGAGTTGGAGTTATCGTGCGGGTTTCGAATACGTGGTTTACGACTAGTGCACTAGATACTTTTACGCGCGAACGAAAATTTCGTTTATCGATAATTTTGTGACTTGGAGTCATAAAATAAAAAGACATTACATACACATAAATAAAATATAATTTTTACTTATTATTGTCTGGTATGCTATCTAAGATTAAAAAATCATATTTTTTGTATATTTTGGTAAATTCTATTTATCATAGTCAAGATTAAAACATCCCCTAATCTTCTTTCTTGCTTTGTATATTTTTTTGTTAAGTTGTTTCTATTAAAAGGTATATAATATTCATTGGGTTTTCATTCCCACTGATATTATTTTTTAATAACATATTTTGTAATGGGAACTTCAGGTGTAAGTAAAAAAGGTAAAGAATTAATGGTTAGAGTCCAACATTTTAGGTGTTAGGTTTTCAAGGTGAGCGATCGTTCCAGTAACAAGACTATATTTTTTTTGGCCATAGGTCTATTATTAATTCTTGTTACATCTTTTTCATGTCTCTTGATTATCACAATCGGAAGTAAACTGTGTGGCAGCAGAAGATATATATTGCAGCTCGGAGAAGTTTCGTAGAGAACGAAAGACGGCCTTCTGAAAGGGCCCTAGTAACAATTTTCAAAGATTTTTTTTAAACACTAAGTTGTTTTTGAATTCTATTTATTTAGGACAATTTTTATTTCTTTGATATTATTATAGTTTTTGTTATACAACCTATAATTGTTTTAACGGATTATCTACACTTCTTGACATAATTCCCCTATACAAGCAAACACAACATATATAAATTATTATATATATATATAATATATATATATTATATATTATTATATATATTATATAATATATATATTATATATATATAATATATATATATATACTATATATATATATAATATATATATTATATATATATTATATATATATATAATATTATATATAATAATAATATATATATATATACGTAAAACGGGTAAATGTATAACTTAGAAAATTTTCAGAATAAAAATTCATTACAAAGTACATCGTTTACTCTTATGTATATTTATTTACTATATATGTAAATATGTCATTGAAAGAGAATACATGTAAAAAGAATATTAAAACACTCGTATTAAATAATGATATTTTAATTGGCCTAAAAAAAATGTGGGTTCCCCAAATTTGACACACCTCGGGGGAAAAATGGTAAAATGGGAATCAGAAAAATGAAAGAAATACAAATAATATTATAAAATAGTGAGTACAAATCTTATAGAACATTTCATATACTTAATGAAACAAAAAAAATTCAAAAAAAAAATCAATCAAACCCAAAAAATAGCTTATCATTTTACCCAGATTTAGTTTTAGCCATATTTTGTTAATTTTAACATCATCAGTACTTACCTTGATACTTTTTACAACTGCCTTATTTGTTTGGAGCAATTATCTGAATAAAAATTTGAATGTAGAAATTTTAGTTTGTAGAGCAAAATTCCATGAAAAAATTATACTCCGAACTCCAAAAAAAAATATTAAAAATAATTATGAAATCTTTATATTATTAATTTTAATTACTAAAAAGGTACATTAAAGCATAGTCTACAGATACAGCTTTAAAAAATGTATACATAATTATTAGGAGGGCCGGAATAGTGGATTATATGAGCCGGATAGCCGGAATACATACCGGGCTGGAAGTTCTAAAACCGGATACCTGATATCGGCGATATCTCGCTCGGTATATCCGCAGTGTGTTAAAATATTTTTCCTGATAAAAATTTTAAGTCCCTAAAATCAATATATCGTTATGTATATATAGGTCTATATCAGGGGTGTCAAACTCATTTACCGTGGAGTGCCACAATGAACCTTCAAAAGCAGTCCTCGTGGCGTATATATATCATATAATATATATATATAATATATAATAATATATATATATATATATATATATATAATATTATATTATATATATTAAATATTATATATATATATATATATTATATAATATACTATATACATAATTATATATATTTATTGATTAACTAATTTGAGAAAGTTCAAAAAATTATCCTTGAAATTTTTTATAATTGTCATGGTGTTGGGGCCGCCTGAAAGCTTGATATGGGCCGGCATGCGGCCCATCGGGCCGCGTGTTTGACACTCACTGGTCATATACTATATACTCTATGTATAATTATATTATATATTTTTATATTATATATTATCATATTATTCATAATTATATATTATATATACTTATAATTAATATAATATAACATATGCGATATATTGATTCTTTGGCACAGAATTTTCTTCAGAAAATATGTTGAGTCCTGTGCTATACCTTTACCAAACCGAATATATATATACCTAATATATATTATATATAATATATTATATATCATATATATATATATATATTATTATATATAATATATCATATACTATATATATATATATAATATATATAATATATATATATATATTATATATATATATATATATATATATATATATATAATATATATATTATATATATATATATATATATATATATATTATAATATTTATATATATATATTATATATATAATATCTATAATATATATATACTATATATATATATATATATATATATATTATATATATATATATATATTATATTATATAATCATATATATATATATATATATATATAATATATATATATATATATATATTATATAATATATATATATATATATATATATATATATATATTATATATATATATATATATATATATATATATATATGATATATAATAATAGGGTCTCACAGAGTTATGTTACAGCGGTGTATCATCGTACGGGATGTTAAGTATGAAAATGTTGTAGAATAATAAGTTCGACTTATTGAAATATAGATAGGATGATGTTAGTTTTTGTCTGCGCAACGCGCATACGAACGCGCACAAACATGCGAATGTCGAATGGGATGATATATTTTTTAAGGTTCTGTGAAATTCACATAAAAAATGAGGTGGGCTCCTCCTCTTGACATTTTTTGATACGGTTCTTCATTTCCACGCAATGTACCCATAAAGTCCATGTAACAACAATATTTTTTAAAGTATGTGAAAAGGTTGAAAGAAACATATTTATTCAAGGACAGCTCACAATATCCGATACATGTAATGTAATAACTTTGTTAATAGTATCATAACAAATTTACACCTATGAATCTTATCCACAGCATGCAAGAAGGGAGAAGAGCGTCAGGTCGTTTCAACTTGTACCTGGGGCCAGGTTTCATTGCATGCCAATGACAGTGACGCCAAGTTGATTTCCCTACATGCGTTGGTTATACGACGGCGAATATCATCGGGCGGATTACTGTATTAATCCGAGCGTACACGGTATGGTTTGAGATACCAGCTACAGAAAGTGTCAGTGGTGTTGTCGGGTGAATGCGCAGGCCATAGGAATCTACCAGATCTTCGATCCATCTCCCCCTGAAAGCGTGTCTGTCGGGGTAGTCGTCATATAGCTTGCATTATGTGCTGGCACCCATCATGTTAGATAAATTATTCTCATTGTGTTTAAACGTATAATCACCTCAGGAGGTCAAACAAGAGACGGTCGGCAGGAAAATGGAGTAACACTGCTGTCACATTTCCCTTGAAGCAACTACAGGCCGATAATCCTACTATTGAGTATACCACACCAAACGTTGACTGAGTATGAGACCTGGTGATGGATAGTGAATGTTATATGGGGGTTTGTTTCCGCCCAATACGTCTGAAGTTCCACCTGTTATACGCATACGTTATGGTAAGCGGATTCATATCGTCCATAAGATATTTTCAATAAGTCCGGCCGCGCATTCCTGTTTTGTGTAGTGTACACCTCAACATGTCAGCTTTTCGTCCTGCGTCATCTCGGTTACGTGGCATGTTCCAAATGTATGCTCTGACTAAACAAACCACTTTGAAGTTATACGTTTCACTACCCTTTATTACGCATAATTTGTAGGTTATCGAGATAACGCATCCATTCCTTTGTTGCTGTATCCGATATTTTTAAAACTATTGGCATATGCCTATTTTGTATTTAACCTAATTATTTCATATTGACACGCTTTCGGCTTTGTAGGCACAAGATGCTCTATCGAGATTGACGTCTAGTCGTGTTATGGGTACACTTGCCGTGGAACGAACACACCTCGATAAATAATGGTCGACGAGGAACGAGCTCATCTTTAATATGTGCATTTCACAGAAGCCTAAAAAATATATCATCCCATCCTATTACGACATTCGCATGTTGGTGCGCGGTTTTCGTATTGAGCGTGCGCAGACACCAACGTAACAATATCCTACTCCATATTAATAATCGAAACTTATATTCTTACACAATTTTAAAATACTTAAACATCGCGTACGGTGATACACCGCTGTACCATAACTCTCACCCTGTACTATATATATATATATATATTATATATATATATATATATATATATAATATTATAATATATATATATATATATAATTATAATATATATATATATATATATATTATATATATATAGTATTATACTCAGAAGTGGGCGTCCGCAATTAAGTCCGCATTGTCGGATAGCAAAATATTGCGTAATTGCGATTCGCGATAATTTGAAAAAGTTGTGGAATTGCAGTTAGCAGAATGCCTATATCATTCCGCAATTTAATTACGCAATTAGAGGACTACCAAAAAAAATTGTGGAATTTCAGTGGAATGCCAAAATTTATAGTCCACAATTTTTTACACGTTGGCCAACTTTGTACCTCTGGCAGCAACAACGAAAAATTTTTTAGACCTTTCGTCTTAAAAAAAAACTAATCATTATGAAAAAAAGTATCTGGCTTACTTGTATGCTTAAAAGTTTGAAATCACAATTATTCTTTTCTTTAATACAAAACTAGTTTCTTAAGTTATAGCTAATGGAATATAATTTAACCCACGTGTCGCCAGCCAAAATTAGATAAAATGTATTGTATAGTAAACATAAATGGATGAATAAAATAATATAACATTGGTACCCTACATCGAAAGTCTAAACAAATTATATATTATATATTATATATATATTATATTATATATATATATATATATATATATATATACTATTATATATATAATATATATATATATTAATTATATATATTATATATTTAATATATATATATATATTATATATACTATTATATATTAAGAATCTAGTTTATTTTACCGAAAATAAACCTGTATATTTTGAATATTTCCCACCAATAGCAAAATGTACAATGTAGTAACAATCCGGTTATCCGGAAAAGAAAAGGTTGACCGGCGGATACCGGATGGAGACCAGGAAGTCATAAATTCGGCCGGATACGGACGGATAACCGGATAGTTTGGCCGGGATATCCGGCCATTCCCGTAATAATAATAATCTTGTAAGAATAAATTTGAAGATTTAATTTTTGGGGGGCATTTATCATTTTCCCCCGAATAGCTTATCTATTTTACCCCGTTTAGTTTATACATTTTTTCTTACACTAGCCATCTTTTGTTAATTTTTAAATCATCCAGTGCTTATAAAAGTTATTTTTACAACTGCCTTATCTTATGTTCAGAGCATTCTCTGAATAAAACTTGAATTAGAAACCTTAGTTTGTGAGCAAATTCAATGAAAAAATTATACTCCAAAACAAAAAATATTAAACATATTTAACATCTTATATTATTGTCTTTATCTAACCTAAAAATGTATATTAAAGCATAATCTACAGATACAGCTTTAAAAAATGTATAATAATTACAACCTTGTATCATATAATAATTTTGAAATAATAAACTTTTGTTTGGCATTTAATCATTTTCTCCGGGTTACATTTTTACCTCGCCGTTTTACGTGTCATATATATAATATATTTAATATGAATATATATATAATAATATATATATATATTATATATATATATATACTATACCTACTACTTCTGCCCTGGCCACCTTAATATGGAGGCCCACTGCTTCAGGCAGCCGGCCGCCGCCACCGGGCGGTTCCAACAGGTCGAGGACAGAGGACACAGAAAAGACGGCACGGGGGGCGTCGAGAACGGAGCACCCCAGAAGGAGGTGCTCTATTGTATCCTGAGAATTGTGGCATCTGGTGCAAGTGGGGAGGTGACGTTATCTAGTTTAAATCTTGTTTATCATTGCATGAAGTCTCGGGTGGTGACCGATCTGCAACCGAGCGATGGGTCCTTTTGCTCTTCTAGACACGTTTCTTCTATTGGGGAGAGTTTTGGGAGGGGGTATTTAATAAAGTATTATTTGGCGGGTTTGAAGGTAAGTGTTTGTTAGGTGGGAATGGATATGTGAAGTCCATGGCCTATTGGGAGGGGGCGGGGGAATTATATTATCAAGTATTTAATAGAATTCGGTGCAGGTGAGGATAGGGGGGGATTTTGTCTGTCGAGGGGATTGGAGAGATTTGGTGACCATGATGGTGTGGTACGGTCTCTGGTAAAATTGGTCCTACCCATCCCAGATGTGTGGACAATGGGGAGAGATGGAGGTTTCATCGGTAAAATGTTGGACTTGGGGTGGTTTTTCAGTGCAACTGTTTAAGTCTTGGGCTGCGTTTTGGGGAGATTTGTAGTTTATTTTGTGGTTTTGATTTTGAATTGCGGGAACCATGCCTGGGGAAAGCGTAATTTAGTAGTTCTACAGAGTCTGCGTATAAGATGTTTAGTGTTGTTTACTGTCGCTGAAATTGTGCGTTGGCAAAGGGTTCGGAGGGTGTTTTGTTTTGTTGAGTTGTGGAAGTGATTTGGTCAATATGGCGGGAAAACGTCATGTGGGTGTCGTATTAAGCTCTAGTATTTTTGGGGTTTCTGTTAAGTGGGAGGGGTTATTGTTCAGAGTAATTAAGGGATGGAGGGAGGATTGATGTCGGTCGGTGGTTAATAGGGTGATAGAGGACTTAAGGGGGGGGGATGCTGTCATTCTATTGGTAATTAACCAGTTTCTAAAAGATGGCTATATATATATATAACCATATAAAATATAATAATATATATATTATATATATATATATATATATATATTATATATAAAATATATAATACAGCTATATTACCGATTTATTATACTATATATATATTATATATATATAATTATATATATTATATATTATAATTATAATATATACTATTTATATATATATAATATATATAAATATCTATATATATATATAATAGGTATATATATAATATATTATATATATATAATATATTATATATTATATGATAATATTAATATATATATATTATATATATATATAAATATATAAGATATATGAATCTAGAATACTAATTTCATGCACATGAAAAGAGGTTGTTTCTGCCAAATAAACATAGAAAGGCATCATGAGGAATTTGGTGCATTATAATTATATATATATATATATAAATATATTATATATACTATCATATATATATATATAGTATATATATATATATATATATTATATATATATATATATATTATAATATATATATAACTATAATACCGGTATAATATATATATAATATATATAATATATATATATATTATATACTAATATATATATATATATATATATATAATAGTAATAATATATATATATTTATTATATATATATATATATATAATATACTATATATTATATCTATATATAATATATTATATACTATATTAATGTACAAATTTCTTCATGATCTTCTCCTGGTGTTTCAATAATAAACCTCTTTTGATATGTGTGCATGAGAATATACCTTCAAACGGAATTTATTGAAATATAGGTATAGCATAAAAACTTTGTTTAAAATCACAATTGATGACCAATGGATTTGTTTGCAAGTATTCTACCAAAACAATTTTTGTTTATTTAGGCTTCAATTTATTCAAGAGAACAATTGGTTTGTCTTACTATGATTAGAACTCATGTGAAGTTCTTACTGCTATACTTGCAAAGTCAACACCGTACTCTTAATGTAACTCCTGGAAAATTTTAGAGGTATGAATTTCCAATTTTTGTTTCTTTAATAAATTAGTAACTGTTTGCCAGACAAGAAACATATTGAATAATTTAGCTAAATAGCTTATCCAATTAGTTGTTTATATATTTTTTTTAAGGTTTTGGGTGAGGAGACCCTTTGCGATTTCAACTTCACATTGTGTGAGCTTCACCCTGATTAATGTTTCCAGGATTAGTGAACATTTTTTTTTAGTTCCTGTTTGGACCCAAATTCATACCATCATGAAGGTATTGTAACACAGGCCATTGTGAAGTATATATATACTAGAGCAATTGTTTTAATTATTGATATCACTGAACTTAAAAATTAATTGCCCTGTTTGTTAAGTTTTTAGTGTTTTCCTCTCATTTCTAAAATTTAAAAGAGTCTCATTATTTAAATAGTGTTCTTAAATATAAATATATAGATATTTATATATATATATATATATATATATATATATATATATATATATAGTATATTATATTATATATATATATATATATATTATATATAATATCTATATAATAAAGTAGTACTATTATATATACATATATCATATATATATATACTATAGATATATTTATATATATATATATATATACTATATATATATATTATATATATTTATATATATATTATATATTTATAGTCAGACGGGGTAAAAAAAGAACAAAAATCTTTACTTCTTGTTTTCTCCTCCTACACTCTGACATATAGAAATGCTAATGGTATATTCATGTATCAGAGGTTGGTATTAAGTGAAGGTATGAATACTGGTATTAAAAATTTTTTTTTTTTTTTTTTCTGAAAATCAAAAACAAGATTTTTTTTTTACCCCCGTTTTGAGTTGTAAAATGGTTAAAATAAAAAACAAAACCAGGGTAAAAAAATATTACTTTCTAAGCTACTTTCAGCCTACTTTAATGCTTCTTAGCCGTCTTACTGAGTGCTCATGATCTTTCCTGAGTGTTTTTTCACCATACCCCTTGTGTTCTAGTTCTTCTATTACTTTCATGAGCATTTTTCTCCCTACCGCCCCTTTGTTCAGCCTCGTCATCTCACACTTTCCACTACTTTCCAATCTTTATGTACGTTTCATGAGCATTCTCGATGCTCTGATGTCATCATTCAGCTCCTTTCCAGAGCTACTTCCATATTTCCAACTCTTATCCAAACTACTTTCCATATTTCCAGCTACTTTCAAAACTACTTTCCAATGCTTCTAGCTGTTTTTCTGAGTGCTTATGTACTTCATGAGCGTTTTTTCACCCTACCCCCCTTTTTCTGCTATTCTAAATGTCTTTATGTGTTTTTCCTCCGTACCCCCTTTGGTTCTAGCACGTCATCATCTTCAGCTACTTTCAAGCCAACTTTCCCAACTTTTAGTACCTCATGAGCATTCTACTGCTATGAACGCATCAACTCAGCTACTTTCAAGAGCTACTTTCCATATTTTCAGTTACTTTCCAAAGCTACTTTCCAAATTTCCAGCTACTTTCCAAACTACTTTCAATGCTTTTTATGTTTCTGAGTGCTCATGTACTTCCTGAGTGCTCATTACTTTCCTGAGCGTTTTTCACCCCTACCCCCTTTTTCTAGTTTCTTCTATGTACTGTTCAACCCTACCCCTATGTTCTCCATCGTCGATACTCCAGCTACTTTCAAGCTACTTTTCACTACTTTCCAGGCTAGTCTTCCAACTTTCATGAACTTTCCTGAGCTTCCTAATGCTATAACGTCAATCACTTCAGCTACTTTTCAGAGCCACTTACGACTTTCGTTCAAATACCTAATCCCATCATCAGGTTAAGAAAACTGTTTTTTTTACCCCATTTTGGAAAATTTGATGGGGTTAAAAAAAATTTTTTTTTTAGGAGGACATAAAATAATTTTAAAAAAAAAATTATAGTTGGCACAGTCCTCCATCAATATGTAGTAACTACCCCAAAAAATTTTTTTTACAAATGTCAACATTTGAAATCGGTAAAAAGTTGTAAAAACTGTAAAAAAGTTTTGCAGCCATTTTTAAACTGGGGTTTCGACATTGTTATCGCTGATTACTGTCAATTTAGAGCAGCCCATTTTCTTTTGGCATTTCTTTATAGATAATAAACAGCGGACACATTTTATACAAAAATTTCAAAACAAATATTTCAGGAAAAGGGGGATGGGGATTGTTTTTTTTACCCACCACCCTCTCGAATTTTTTTTTACCCCCATCTGACTTATACTATTACTATATGTATATTATATATATATTATATATAATATACTATATATATATATATATATATATATATAATATATATTATAGACAGATGGGGTAAAAAAAAAAAAATCTTTTAACTTTTTTCTCCTCATCCCTTGTGCTAGAAATGCCATGTATACAATGTTATTGAGGTGGATAGTGAAGGTATGGCATAGGGTATTAAAAAAAAAAAAAAAAATCTTAAAACTTCCAAAAAACAAGATTTTTTTTACCCCATTTTAAGTTTGGTAAAATGGGGCTAAAGAAACAAAGCAAACCATGGGGTTAAAAGAAGAATTAC
This sequence comes from Trachelipus rathkii, assembly GCA_015478945.1. Lineage (NCBI taxonomy): Eukaryota > Metazoa > Arthropoda > Malacostraca > Isopoda > Trachelipodidae > Trachelipus > Trachelipus rathkii. The sequence goes on along the minus strand of JABUQX010065448.1, from coordinate 13,097 downwards.
TTTCTAAGTTACTTTCAGCTAACCTTCAATGCTTCTAGCCGGTTTTCCCTGAGTGCTCATGTACTTTTCCTGAAGTGTTTTTCCTCACCCATACACCTTTGTTTTAAGTTCTCTTATGTACTTTTCAGGAAGCATTATTTTCTCGCCTACCCTTTGTTCTAGCTATCATCCATTCGCTCTACTGTCCAACTTTTATGTACTATTCATGAGCCATCTCTATGCTCTGACCAGTCATCACTCAGCTACTTTCCATATTACCAGCTACTTTTCAATGCTTCTAGCTGTTTTCCTGAGTGCTCATGTACTTTCCTGAGCATTTTTCACGCGCCTACCCCTTTGTTCTAAAGCTCTTCTATGTCTTTCATGTGTTTTCTCCTACCCCTTTTGTTTCTAGCCACCTCATGCATCATTCCGCTACTTTTCCAGCCACTTTCCCACTTTGTAGTCTCTTCATGAGCATTCTACATGCTATGCTATACTAGCTACTTTCCATATTTCCAGAGCTACTTTCAATATTTCTAGCTACTTTCCAACTCCTTTGCAATGCTTCTACCTTTTTTCCTAAAGTGCTCATGTACCTCTCCTCCTCTTTCTGTAACTTCTCTACTTCCGTCTGTTCTATCTCTATCTACTCTACTTTCAGACCCTACCCCTTTTGTTCTAGCCTCATCTAATCATCAGCTACTTTCAGCTACTTTCCAAGCTACTTCCCAACTTTCATCAGGAACTTTCCTGAGCCTTCTATGCATAACCTCATCACTGCACTTTCCAGAGCTATTTCAATGTAATGTAACAGCATCCAATAAAAAAAAACTTTTTTTTACCGCCATTTTAGAAAATTTGCCATGGGGTAAAAAAAATTTTTTTTTTTTTTTGAGGATATCCAATATTTTCAAAAAAAATATTAGTTTGCCCAAGTTCCTCCATCAATATGTAGTAACTACCAAATTTTCAAAACAAAATTTTTTTTTAAATGTAAACTACATTTGAAATGGTAGCAAATAAGTTGTAAAACTGTAAAAAAAAAGTTGCAGCATTTTTAACTGGGGTTTCACATTCGGCTATCGCTGAACTTACTGTCAATGTTAGAGCAGGCCCATTTCTCCTTTTCGAATTTTTATACGCATAACTGATGACGGCTACCAGAAATTGTGGATTATAGTTAATACAATACTTTTAAAAGTTTTTTTTCTTTTTTTACCATTGACAATAAAAATTAAAAGCACAATAATTCAAGTGACAAAACAACAACACTTACCGGACATTTTCAAATTTAGCACTTGTTTTAAATCAAAAAATAAATTGTAGTTTATAAGTGCTTCCACTTAGTGGTGGCAGTATTGCCAAACATATTATACAAATATAAATTATCTCTATATACTGTATATATTTTATATTAAACATGCTACCATTCAGTGGTAGTGGTATTGGCCATACGTGAAATGCATGGTACTAATGATACCATGTAAAGAAACTGTATACTTAAGTTATTGACACTATATTGCCTTTGCAATCAAAGTTACATGTAACATTATTCACTTAACCTAACTTGTTCTGGTATGTGGGTTTATTCCTCCACATAATTATTCAGAAAATATATATAAGTTGCGGTGCGAATTTTGGACGTTTTAAGTATTCAGGTGATTGTTAATAGGGAATATTTTTTTGAATGAATGATCTATGATGGTATACCATAATAAATGTGTGGGGTGGGGGGTTTATAAGTAAATATTAAAAACCAAAAAGAAGCATATTTTTTTTGTACAGATTTCATTTTACACATGACTACAAAAAAGGTCTTTGTTATATATATATTTTTAAAAAGTGTTGTCTTCTTTTGTTAAATAAATATAAGCTGCACTTAAAGCTTCTCTTATGCATTTTGTTTGTTTTTCTCATGTATGGTCTTGTTCTTTAAATGGTTCCTAGTGAACGATTAAAATAAATAAAGATCTACAAAAAGAACTGGAATAGCCAATTGCTACACTATATTATTGCACAGTATTATTGCATGGTTTTAAACTCTAGGTAAATTTCTTTAACGTTATCATTGTCTTAACAGTGTTTATACAATAAAATTACTCATTGCCATTAATTCATATTATTATTCATTGCATGTTTGTGTGGCCTTTTTGCATGAGATGCCACGCTCCTGTTTCCTTCAACAAAATCTCTTACATCTTTAAGTTAATGAATTATCGTGCTCCAATTGATAACAAGGTGGTGCATCAGAATTGAGGAGAGTTTCTCCTGTTATTGCAACTGGACGTCGGCTTGGAAGTGGGCGCCTTCAGTCTTATCTTCGTGATCTATCCGGGAGAGTGAGTGCTAATTCTTTTTATATATTCTAAAACAAAATAATTTACTAGTTACTTTTCTAGGTCTGGAGCCAACTCAAGAATAACTTATTCCAAAATTATCTAGTTTTATTAAAACAATAAAATATTTTTACATTTATGGTAGCAGAGCGTAGTTGGTTTTAAGACTACCTTTGGCTCTGATACGCTATCTTTTTCCCTGTCTTTCTATCTATAGTCAAAGTTGTGGTTCACCATTCCATCTGCATAGCCGCATTAACTCAGGAAATCGTCAATCTATTTTGTTTCTATCTTTTCTCCTTCATCCATATTATCCAAACTATTACCTAAACAAAATAAAGTTATCCACATATTAAATTTTTATTACATATTATATATATTGTCGGAGGCCTAGCCTTCTGTATCAATAGGAGTGAGCGCGGAAATAAAAATGAAAGATAATGATATAGCTATATCCAAATCAGATTCATCGACGATGCTAGCTGGAGAGACAGCATCCTTGATGACATCTGAACCTATTATGACGTTAATGTCCCAACTGGTTCTAGCTGAGTCTTCAGGGTGTTGAACTTTGCTTCAGCACACTCGATAGGCTCAATGCCTTCCATGATTATGATGTCGCCTTCTATATTTGTAAATGTGCCGCAGGTGAGCTTGCCAACAGCGGTTCAAGTATCGAACCCTATGATGAATACAATACAGCCAGGAATAAGTGTTTCACATGTGCCAATTACTACTGCTGAGTTTATGCATCAGCGTCAAGTCCCAATATCACTACCATTGAACTTCCAATATCCTTATGTGCAGCAAGAATATCAACCTCCTACTCAAATGGGCGTACTACAACAAAATCAAACCCAGGAGAATACTTCTCTTAAAAGATTTACTTAAACAGATTTAAAAAACTTTTTAAACCAAAGGGGGGGGGAATCGAAACAAAAAACATTGAGTTTATTAACGCAAATGATGCAGACGATTATGAATCTTCAAAAACCTTGAAAGATGATTCCAGGGGGAAAATATTGTCTTGGAAACGGAGCCGTTTCCTCAGTTCCTTAACAGGTTTGAGTACGCCCTTTCAATGTATCAAAGTTCCACCGCTGATGGGTGGAGAGCTTATTTGGGGTTGCATTTGGAAGGAGACATCAAGCAGGTTTATGATGTCTTAATGAAGACAAATGCGAGCTACTCGGCTATAAAGAAAGAATTGACAGTGGTTTGGAGAATATTTAAAAAAACAAACTAAAAGTGACCTGAGTATGTTCAATGCCACCCAGATTTTGTCTACAGAAACTATTCCTCTTTACGCTTTGCGATGTTGGGGTTGCTGTCGCAGTGGCTCCAACTCCACCCTAATATATATATATATATATATCATAATATTATATATATATATATATATAATTTAGACTATTCAAATATTATATATATATATATATATATATATATATATATAATATATATATATATATATATATATATATATTATAATATATATAATATATTATATATATATATATATATAATATATAATATATATATATATATATATATATATATATATATATATATAATATTATATATATATATATATATATATATATATATATATATAATATATATATAATATATATATATATATATATATATATATAATATATATATATATATATATATATATATATATATATATATTATATATATATATATATATATATATATATATATATATTATATATATATATAAAATATATATTATAATATTATATATATATATATATATATATATATATATGGTACATCACTAATATATATATATTTGGTATATCCATACTGGATATGTATTATATTTATTTATTTATTAAATATGTTTGTTATAAGTGATGTACTCTTGTATTATTAGTATTATTGTAAATTATTACTGCGAAAGCACTTGAAAGAGGCAGTATTTTGAAAAGCTATTCAGGCCGGAAAAGCAACAAGCTTGAAGAAAAGAATTCTGGAAAAGCAGAATGCTTGGGAAACCGCGGTCCTGAGAAAGCAATGGGATGGACACCCAGAAAAAGCAGTCCCGTAAAATACGGCCCATTGAAGGCAATTCTGATCCTGGTAATAGCAATCAAAAGCTGTAGCCTGTTGAAAGCACTCAGAAAAGCAGCCCAGAAAAAGCAATGGTACAGATCCGGGAAAAGCAGTCCAGAAAAATACGGCCCGTTGAAAGCAGTCCGGAAAATACGGCCCGTTGAAAGCAATCTCCAGAAAATCAGCCCAGAAAAAGCACCTGTTGGAATATAGGCATATGATATATAATTAAATTTGCTCAATAGCAATAAGCATAGAAAATGGAATAAATCAACACACTGAAGTATGGCTTACCCTAGGGGATTATGATGGGAATTCCTCCTCGAGGGTGCATGTAAGAGTCTTGTGGACAGGTCTGATGAATCTGATGGTGAACAAAAAAGAGTAAGTAATAAGCCACAACATTCAACAATCGCACACATCTAGAAAGAGAAGAAGCTATAATCCCAGTAATAAAAGTTAATTCTTACTTCTTCAAGTATGTGCTATCCTTTTGTCAGCAAAGGCAAGATGTGGTGGGCCAGTATATAAAATGGATGGTCCACACACCAGTAATATAATCAATTTTCTGAAAGTGCATACTATAGAAACTCCTCTGGAATACGTACTCAGTAGAAGAAGGAGCAGTTTGTTATAGACCCTTTTACAGTTAACAACTATCAGAATACTCAAAACATTCTTCAGTAAGATCTACCGATGTTCACTAGACACTTGTTCTTGTGGTGTTTCGCTCTTTCCATCATCATTTTCCCGTTTTCCTTTCTCATTCTTTCCTGGTTTCTGAGAATTTTGGGAAGGGTTGGTCATATGGGGTTGCAGCGATGATATTGGCGGAATGAGATGCAGATAATTCGCGTATGTGATGCGGATAATTAGCGGAATGCGAAGCAATGCGAAATGTGATGCAGATACATGCACTCATCTCATCTCTTTTCATTTTAAAATTAGCTTCAGACATAATCATTACATTATGTAGAATCTTTACATTCATCTCAGCTTCACTGAATACCTGCCTATAAATTCTATCAGAACAGGGTTGTTGGCTGTAGTAATTTATTATTATTATTATTTTTTAATATTAGATATTTAACTTACCAATGTAAATATTCCCCGATAGGTTAATCATAAATTTCATATTCTTTCATTTACAAAACAGTTAACAGAGTTGAAAGCTTGCCTTCGTGGTATTCAACCAATATTATATTTTGATATAGCTAAGCCAACAGCTTGTAAGTTCTTTTTCTATTCAACATCTTTCAATTTGTAATACACAGACACTTATATAATGTGCTTATTATTACTTGCAAATATAATTTGTAAATAAATTTATTCAATAAAATAAGAAAGAAAAACTTTCTATCAGTAATAATTATAATTATAATAATAAATCAAAAGGTTATAAAGATTTTAATTCAGAATTGAATAAATAATAATTGATTGTAAATAATTATGTATTAATTTTATAATATATTTATTAAAACTTAATATATTTAAAATTTAAAATTACTGAAATCAGAATTTATTAAATTTAATTAATGCAGTACTTGTAAATATTAAATTCTTAAATTTAAATTTGTAGTAACGGAACAAGAAATTTGTTGTTATTTTATAACACCCTACACGGATGCAAATAATAGAACAGGTGTATTCTTCTCTTGCAGTATGAACTCTCTTAGCTGTCGGCGTCAGTGAGTTGGAATTACTCCGCCGCGAGAAAAAACTGCTACGAGAAGAGTTCAATATTCATGTCAGGGTGGATTATAGCTCGGGACGGACTATTCATGAATGTCCTTCCCGCATTGAAACCCTCATGACTTCAGATGTAGACTTTATCCTTATATGGGCGCTTACACCCTTGGCCTGGCAGAAAAAATCCATTACGAATGGAGACAAAACAGCGACAGTTTTTGAGCCAGCCGTAAACTTCACAGTCGAGGGTGTACCCGGTGTTATTGAAAAAAATATGCCAAAAAGAAGAATCCGAGGGTAAAAGTCTATCTCTTGATTCCCCCAGTTAAAGACATGTATGTCTTTAACCAGAAGCGGATCACAAAAGCATGGGGTCCGACTTTTGCAGATCATCTCAAAGACGATGACACCATGTCTCCTCGGTTGATGAGAGAACACTCCATCCGTTCTCTTATCCGCTTTGAAGATTTGGCATATTTCAGGTATAAGTGGACAGATAAAACCACTCTTCGCGGTAGTGAGGTTTTTAACTATTACTACGGAACAAAACGACACAGCCCGGAGTATAAGAACACCCCTCATACCAGATACATCAAAAAGAAGCAGTTGTACCTTCAAACTCCGATGCTTTCAGATGGGTTACATGCTAACCGCTTGTTCCTTATAGGAGTTTCTTCACTTCCCACGCTCTTTCCCGTCCTTCCCGTCCACGGCCTTCTGATCGCCGTGACGTTCGCTCACGAACCAGCCATGGACCTCCTACTTTAACAAGTAAAGAAAGGGAGCAGATTCTCCATCAGCAATTGAACCACCTCGGCCGTCAACTTCTCGAACGTTGACCAACATCGAGACGGTTGGGTGCGGCTCCTTTTACCGGATTGCCTCCATCAGCTTTTGTACCTCCACCTCAGTTGCCTCACTCCTCTACAGCTTATTCGACTCCTCAGTTGGAGTACCCATCAAACCTGTGTAAAGTCGACATTATCCGTCTGTTCATTCTCAGTCGTCTACACAGCTACCATACAATTCTCAGTTGGGTGTACCTGACCAACAACAAGATGACCATTTCAGGTTGGAAATGCGAATGGTGTTGGAAAACTATGGCTATGGATCTTTAACAGTCCTGCGACGATCCTCCGTTCTTCAATCGTATCAATTTGGCTTAGTTAAAAATAATGATATATATATATATGATACCCAAACCATCCACATGCATTAAAACTTAAGTTATGGTCACACATGCAGTCTAACATTAATAACTACTGTAACTAAAAACCCGCCAATTTGGCTGTCATTAAAATATATTATATGATACCCACCAACCCATCCATATACCTATCCAACCCTTTCTTAAATGTTGCAATCGAGTCACACTGAACAACCTCCTGTGGCAGACCATTGTTTCCAAAATTTAACATTAAGACATTAAGAATATAGAGACAGTAAGAAGCCACATGGGCCTGTCGAGACTGTCCCAGTCAACTAACCAAACATGCTCATGCAAATCCACAAAGCACCCCTAGGGCTTGTCAAATTACTGTAACTAAAAATCCACCAAATTTGGCTTGGTCAAAAATAAATGATATATATATATAATATATATATATATATATATATATATATAATATATATTATATATATATAATATATATATATAATATATATATATATATATATATATATATAATATATAGGATTATAGATATATATTTATATATATTATATATATATATATATATAAAATATATATATAAATATATATATATATATATATATAGTATATATAATATATATATATATATATATTAATATATATAATAATATATATATATATATATTATATATCTATATATATATATATTGATACCCAAACCATCCAATGCAATTAATAAACTAAGTTATGGTCACACTTGCAGTCTAACATTAATAACTTACATCATCATTTAACCAAAAACCCGCCAATTTGGCTTCGCCTAAATATATTATATGATACCCAACCATCCATATACCTATCCAACCCTTTCTTAAATGTTGCAATCGAGTCACACTCAACAACCTCCTGTGGCAGACCATTCCAAAATTTAACAACCCTATTACTGAATGCGTGCTTTTCTTATATCAAGATGGCATGCTTTTTTCTTAATTTTCTTATTATGGTCCCCTGGTCACCTGTCCATGCTCTACTAGGAAAAATTTATTGGTCTCTGTATTATCAATAGATGTAAATGTTTTTGCACAAATGCTCATAGCCTTAGAAATAAAAAAGATGAGCTGATTAGTTATAGCATAAATGAGAATCTAGACATGTATTTGCATAACTGAGGCATGGGTTAAGAAGAATTATATGGAGACTCCTTTCAGGAATTATGAAATAGACGGATATTCACTTTATTTATACCAGCGTAGAGGAAAGAAGGGTGGTGGGGTGGCGCTTTATGTTAAAAGCAATATTCAATCTGTATTAATGACTGACTTTAAAATTAATCATGATATTGAATTGGTGTGGTAGATATCCTTAAAATACAAAAATCAATATAGAATAGGGGCATTTTATGGACCTCCTGGCCAGAGTCAAGAATTTGACTCAGAAATTGTAAAAGAATTGAGACAGCATGCCACAGTAAAGAAAAAGGTATAGTCATAATGGGTGATTTTAATTTTCCTGGCATTCATTGGGATTCCTTGTCTAATATGGACCATGTAGTTCTGCATTCATAAATTTTATACTAGATAACTTTTTGACCCAGATGGTTCAAAGAACCCACAAGATACGATGCACTTTTAGACTTAATATTAACAAACGATGGAAGTATGGTGGATGAGTTAGAGTTGAGGGAGAATTTAGGACTTAGTGACCATAATATAATTTAGATTTAATGAATGTGATATCTTGGGACCAAATTGCAGTTAATAGGAAAAGATCTAGATTTCCGAAATGGCCATTTTACCAAATTTTGAGACTATGCTTAGTACAACTGACTGGGATAAAGAGTTTAAAGACCAAAACTGTTTTATCATGTGGGAACATTTTAAGCAAATTTAATGAGTAATCCAGTCAGTATGTTAAAGGTAAAACCCATTAGGGTTGGCGAAGAGAAACTGTTTGGTGGAATAGAGGATAAGAGAGAAAATTAATGAAAAGCGTAGATGTTTTAAAATATTCAAGGGTAGTAATAGGGAAGATGATTTAGAAAATTATAGGAAAAATAGAAATGAACTTAGCCAGTCAATAAGAAAGGCAAATAGAGAGGCAGAAATTAATTTAGCAAGGAATAATAATAAGAACCTGAAGAAGTTTTTTATCTTTTGTAACTTTTAAAGTAAGAATGGGACAATTGGTCCAATTAAAATTTATGCAAATTTCAGTGTTTACTGAGGAAAGATTAGATAATAGTTTGGAGACTAATAGTTTTTGTATGCATGTAACAAATAGACTTACCGAATTTGAATTTGACGTAAAAGATATTAATCGTTTATTAGATCATATTGATCCAAGTAAAGCTGCAGGCCCTGATGGTATATATGGTAGAATTCTGAAAGAGGGTAGTAGCAGCATTGCAAAGGCACTGAATTTGATTTTTAAGCGATCTATAACATTGGTGAGGTACCAGATGACAGGAAAACAGCATATGTGTGCCTATTTATAAGAAAGGTAGTAAGGAAGAATTGGGAAATTAAAGGCCAGTTTAGCTTAACATCTCTGGTTGTAAAGGTTCTGGAGAAGTTAATGAAAGCGTATCATATAGAGAAATACTTAAAAAGATAAAACAAGGTATTGTATGACCTCCCAGCACGTTTCAGAAAGGGTAGTATTTCATGTCAGACAAACCTTTTAGAATTTATGGAATACATTACTGACTGCAGTGACCGAGGAGATTCAGTTGATATTGTATATTTTAGACTTTAGCAAAGCTTTTGATATGGGTCCCCACATAAGGCTGATGAAGAAGTTTATTGCAAAGTGGCATAGGTGGAGTGGCACATGGTTGGATTAAAGAGTGGGTTGTTGAAAAGAAAACAGTGTGTACCACTAAATGGCAATAAGTCCATCATGGGATATATGAAGAGTGGTGTCCCCACAGGGTTGGTGCTGGGGCTACTATTTTTCCTTCAAATGTATATATAATATATATATATATAATATAGATAAATATATAATCTAATATATATATTAATGTTTAAATATTGTTAAAATTTATAAATTTATATATATATATATATATATATTTAAATGATTTAGACCAGGGACTTACATGCAACGTTTCTAAGTTTGCAGATGATACCAAAGTGGCCACCACAGTTAGGAATAGTGAAGGATGTATAAAGATTCAAAATGATCTTGATAAACTTCTTGGGTGGGCAGATAAGTTGCAAATGAATTTTAATAGCAAAAAGAGTAAGGTTCTTCATCTAGGTTACTCAAATAAAAGTTTTAACTACGATATGAATGGGGATTGGCTTGAGTCTGTGGACCAAGAAAAAGATTTAGGTGTGATTATAAGCAGTAATTTGAAAGTAGCTAATTATAAAAACTATTATATACTTCCACATATTTCTCTTCTAATTGTTATTTACAAAAAATATCTCCGTGTGTGTTACGGTTATTTCCTTAGTGATGGCGTCACTGCTACGCGCGACATCGCCATGTTATTGCCACCAACATTCAATGGAATAGTGTTTGATGTTACAAGGAATTCTGCGGTGAATTTAATTATCAGACGCTCGAACGTTGTAAGAATGGTTATATAACGACTGGAAAATATGAAGGTCGTATAGTATCATTCCAGTCTTGACCGGTGGTGGTGTTTGCAAATTTCTATCCTGACAAAAACAAATTATCAGAAGATCGCTGGGACATTCATAATATAGAGAGAGCCAGTAACGATGTATCGACGACGGCAATTTCAACGCTATTCTCTTTCGTGGAGAGGAAGAAGATACCGCTCATCGATGAGGAGCAAGAGGATGTCATACCGGCGGAATCGGCGAGGGAACCTGAGCCGGTACACGAAGCCAGCTCGGCATAGTATTATGTTTACTAGTGAACATACAAAGGTGTTTTCTAAAAAGACCCTGTTCACAGCTGATTTAGGTTTGCACACTTTAAGTGATGCTGAAAAGAAGTTTATTCAATTATATAAGTGGTTTAATGTTAGATATATTATTGTTGAAGGTATTTGTTTAACTTCAGGTTTGGAACCAAAAAAAAACTAGTTCCCCTTATTTTAAATCTTGCTTTAATTCTGATCAATTTGTAACCTACGGTACTGATGTTATTAAGTCTAAAGCTGCATCTAGGACTCATTTACCATTAACTCATTTTAAACGTATTTTAAGATGTAGGCCTAAAATAGGTGTATTTGCTGACCAAGCTACACAAACTGTTGTGGCTAGTAATTCAAAATTATTTTCAACTGAAACATTAAATGTTTCATATGGTAAGTTTGAAATGGCATCATATTATGATAATGCTGAAGTCACCGGTGTTCAGGATACTGTTTATGCTATTAATATTAAGTATTGTATTGACCTATTTGGTCAAGATGTTGCTATGGTTCACTTTCATCTTAAAAAAGAGGAAGGCTAATTTTAATTTTTGATTGTACTTTTTATATTTATGTACTGCTTTTTGAATAAAGGAAAAAAAAAACATGATAGAGGGACTGTTTGTCGTAGATGTAATTATATTCATTACGATATTCGGTTCTTCCTTCGCTGTTTTTTACAATCATCTATTGAAGACAAGAAAACACTCATGAAATCTAATCAAGTAAGTATGGGAGGGAGCTCCTAACCTAATCTAACCTAACCTAACCTAACATAACATAACCTAACCTATCTATAACAAAGCCGCACCGGAAATATCAATTTTCAATGAAAAAATATTTTTGGTACAAACGGAGACAGCTAGTATTACCTGTCTCCGTGCTTTGTACACAACCTTTGTACCAAATCTTTATGGAAGGGGGGGAGGGTCATATTTACCTAACCTAACCAAACCTAACCTAAGTTATAAGTAAACTGTATAAAAGCTATGTTAGGCCAGTAATAGAGTATTGTGCACAAGTTTGGGCCCCTTTTTTAAAGAAAGACTTAGATATGCTAGGGCGAGTGAAACGTAGAGCAACAAGGATGATTTCTGGTTGAGGGTAAGAGCTATGAGAGAGGCTGAAGGAGTTAGGAATGTTTCTGTAGAAAGGCGATTTCTCAGAGGGGACATGATACAAGTCTACAAAATATTTACATCTATTGATAATACAGAGACCAATAAATTTTTCATAGCAGAGCATGGACAGGTGACAGACAGGGTTAAGACCAGGGCATAATTAAGAAAATTAAGAAGAAAGCATGCCATCTTGATATAAGAAAAGCATTCCATTCAGTAATAGGTTGTTAAATTTTGGTTTGCCACAGGAGGTTGTTCAGTGTGACTATTGCAACATTTAAGAAAGGTTGATAGGTATATGGATGGGTTGGGTATCATATAATAATTTTAGACGAAGCCAAATTGGCGGAGTTTTTTAGTTTACGTAGTTATTAAATGTTTAGACTGCCAAGTGTGACCAATAACTTAGTATATTAATTTCATTGGATGGTTTGGTATCATATTTAGCGATCAGGCGGGGGTAAACTTGGACCACTTTAATTATAACTGCGTCTCCCGGACTTTCCCCTAATGCACTTTTGGGAATTTTTTTTTTTTAAATTTCAAGGATAAAAATAGGTAATAATTACACAAAAAAAATAATAATGTAATTCTAATAATAATAGTATTATTAAAGTTTAAATAAGCTCATTCAGCCTGACTTTGGAGGGGTGAATCGGGACCACCATTGAGCGTGAATGGACCATCTGCTTTAAAATTCCTCTTTTACATTAATAATTCAATTTTATATTTTAATTTTACTTAACTATAATAATTGTTTATCATATAAAAATTAGTAATAATTAATAAAAATGTCAATAATGAAAAATTAAAAAAGAATTAAAAATAAGATCTCTCTTTTT
>JABUQX010065447.1:37500-42500 GCA_015478945.1 Trachelipus rathkii | reverse complement strand
TGCTGTAATATTTTTTTTTTATTTTCTGCCATTTTTTTTTTTTTTTTGATATGCTGTCTGCAGCCGAATATCTACGGGTACGCTTCCATGATGTTGAGTTTAGCAGCTTTGGCAGTCGTCAAATGGTATCGACCACACTGAAGAGATTCAGCTGAGAATACTGTAGAAAGAAGCATAGCTGCATTAAAAACACACAGATAGTTTACTTCAAGCCAATATGAAAATGAAAACATTAAAACTCTTTAAAAAAAATGAAGTTTATAATACGTTAGTAATAAGTAATTACTACTTCATTATCTACGATTGATTATCTTTTTCAGCTTTTCTACTAATAAACCCTTAAAAACCACGTCTGGCAAACATATATATAAGATTCATTTTTTTTATTTCCCAAGATTTAAGGTGGGCAAGTCCTCCCCCTTATATATGCCTTATATATATTATATATATATATATATATAATATATATATATATATATATAATATATATTATATATCATATATATATAATATATATAATATATATATATATATATATATATATAATATTAATATATAATATATATATATATATATATATATATATACTATATATATATATATAGATATACTATATATATATATAAAATATAGAGGTGGGCATCGTTAATCAAAAAAGTAGTTCCGTTATCGTTATTCCGTTACTCGTAAAAAGTAGTTCCGTTATCGTTATTCAGTTTCTTTGAAAGGAAAAGTAGAGAAGTACCGTTACTCAGTTACTTTTAGCTTTTCGATAAGACATTAATTACGTATCTTAGGCAATTATTGGTTGTGTACATTAAAATTTTTTAGATATCATGTTATTATTAAAAAAACATTACCCTCATACATACACCAGGACTTAAATCCCTTACATCCACCAACATTTAATGCACCAGCTACCTTTCCTGCCATTCACAACTATTCCTACTACACTCTGCATCATCGTTCCCTTCTTCATCCAACATATATACTAGATATTTAACCCATACACTTGTTCCAGCTGCTCACCATCTAACGTAGCTTCACACCGAGGACTGTCCTCACTCACAACCATAACCTTACTCTTATCTACGTTTACCTTCAAACACTCCTTTTACACACCCTGCCAAATTCTCTACCAATCCTCTTAAACTACAGATTCACCACACAAAACCAAATCATCCTTATATAATAGGTAGGGCACCCTCCACTCTCTTCCATTCTCTATCATTCTAACCAAGATTGTGGAGTAGGAGTCGCGGAGTCCGGGAGTCGGTAATTTTGAAGAGAGTGGAGTCTGAGTCGGTAATTTTGAAGAGGGTGGAGTCGGAGTTCAAAGTTGGAAAATTTTTAAAGGACTCCACAACCCTGATTCTAACACCATCCCCTGCCATCCCACGTCTAATTCTTTCATAACCCCATCCATATACAAATTGTAACCAAAAAGACATAGCACATCCCTGCCTCACTCCGCAATTAATATTAAAACAATCACTTTCAACTCCATATAGTCTTACACACGCTTCACTATCGTCATATATACTTTTGATTCCATTCAGAAGCTTACCACCAACACCAGGGTTGTGGAGTCCTTTCAAAATTTTCCAACTTTGAACTCCGACTCCACCCTCTTCAAAATTACCAACTCAGACTCCACTCTTCAAAATTACCGACTCCCGGACTCCGCGACTCCGACTCCACAATCTTGGTTAGAATGATGGAGAATGGAAGAGAGTGGAAGGTGCCCTACCTATTATATGAGGATGATTTGGTTTTGTGTGGTGAATCTGAGATAGTTTGAAAGGATTGGTAGAGAGATTTGGAAGGGTGTGTAAAAGGAGATGTTTGAAGGTAAACGTAGATAAGAGTAAGGTTATGGTTGTGAGTGAGGACAGTCCTCGGTGTGAAGTTACGTTAGATGGTGAGCAGCTGGAACAAGTGTATGGGTTAAATATCTAGTATATATGTTGGATGAAAAGGGAACGGATGATGCAGAATGGCAGGAAGGTAGCTGGTGCAATTAAATCGTTGGTATATGTAAAGGGACTAAGTCTTGAGTGTATGTATGAGGGTATGTTTTTTAATAATGATGATAATCTTGAAAATTTAATGTACACAAACCAATAAATTGCCTAAGATTTACCGTAATTAATGTTCATATCGAAGAACTGAAATAACGATAACGGAACTTACTTTTTCCGAGTAACGTAGTCAGAGTAACGATAACGGATCTACTTTTTTGTGTAACGATCGCCCACCTCTCTCTCTCTCTCTCTCTCTCTCTCTCTCTCTCTCCTTATATATATATATATAATATATATATTATAATATATATATGTATATATATATATATATATATATATATATTATATATATATATATA
Source organism: Trachelipus rathkii (assembly GCA_015478945.1). Lineage (NCBI taxonomy): Eukaryota > Metazoa > Arthropoda > Malacostraca > Isopoda > Trachelipodidae > Trachelipus > Trachelipus rathkii. Next base: position 40,117 of record JABUQX010065447.1, on the reverse strand, counting down.
TATATATATATATATATATAATATATATATATAGTATATATATTATATATATATATATATTATATATATATTGGGATGTACGGAACCAGAATTTTTGGGTTCGGCCGCGAACCCGGAAACTGTTTTGACTTCCGCTACACGCTTACATATTCTACTTAAAACTCGTCTGATTAACATATCAAATAACACTTGTTAACAAGTGGAGTCTCTCTAGAAGTGTCTGGCATCTTGATATCCATACTGTGAGCTCTTAGTTTTCTGAAAGCCAAAATTTGAAAAAGCAGATAAGTAAATTTATTAAGTAAAATTAGAATATACTATATAAATCTATTATCCTTAAAGTTAAAAGCTTTTTTCAGAAAAAGCATTTTTTTTTAAAAAAGCTTTTTCAGAAGCGGGTAACGTTTTTGAGGATAAGAGATCACGTTTAAGTCCACAACATGGAGAACAACTTATTTTCCTACTCCACAAACATTCAATCATACAGATAAATTACATATTTAAATAAGATAATTATGGAGTCTTGTTTTATAAAATTTTTTTAAAATTTTTGCTTAAACAGTTTAAGTTAATATTTTGTTTTGTGTAGCAATTTCTACTTTAAAGTTAATTTCGTTTAATAATAATAATAATATAATAAGTAAAATAATTTAAATAATAATAATAATAAATTAATTTAATAATAATAATAATAATATAAAATTAATAATATAATAATAATAATACTGCGTGAAACATGAAATTTCTTGGACGGGGTTTCGCAATTGATGTATTGATATATTTGATGTGCTGATTCCCAAAAATGTAATCGGTTTTTGCGTATCACTTCGCATTTGTGAAGATATTGTGATGTAACACCAGATTTGTAAAATTGTATGGACTTTTTTACCTTTTTCAAGAGGGTCTGTCACAATTATCGGAATATATATATATATTCATATATATATATACTATATATATATATATATATATAGAATATATATATATAATATATATATATATACTATTATATTATATATATATATATATATATATATATATATTATATATATATATATATATATATATTACAATTATATATATATATATATATAATATATAATTATATTTATATAATATATATATATATAATACTATATATATATAATTGTTAAAGGTTATTATTTAGTATGAGCTATATATGATGTGTTATCGTATTAGTATCGCGTATTCAATTATTATAAAATAAATTGGATATATGAAGGGAAAGAAACAAATCACAATGATATATGTCTTTGATAGATATAGGTTAAACATATAATACAACTATGAATAAAAGAGTAATATGGGACAACAAGAATGTAATAGAAGGGATGGGTTTAGTTAATGTAAACATACCTACGATGGGTAGTAATTTTCTCTTCGTAGACGATCTTCTGTGCATAGCGTCTGGAAAATCCCGCAATAGATTCCAACAATAGTCAGCCATCATATTTGTTATCCCACTTGCCCTGGTAACGTCCTTCATGAACTTTAGATCTTGATGGAAGCGTTCACCCTTGCGCATTCACTACACATCGCCTAGGTTACCGGAAATTTGCTTAGGTGAGAGTGTAAGTAGTGCAGCTTTATACTCATTCTACATTCCATGAGAATTGAAAACTGGGCAAAGCATTCCTGTACCCAAGTTGTTAGTGCTTCTCGGCTTTTCCTGTCCCGCAGAAAATTTTGTACTACATCTGAAAAAGCATTACAACGCTCTTGCTTTTAAAAACACGTGCTTGTTGTAAGCAAAGCAGCATTCACGGAAAGAGTGTCGTATTTGGGCCATCAAATATCCCAGCTTTTTCTTCTTGTCACTCAGACCAGGAAACGTTGAGCATATATAGCGAAGCATTCACCATCATTGGTCTAGGCCTTCACAAATTGTTTAACCAAACCAAGTTTTATGTGTAGTGAAGTAAGATGATGATGTTCTCTCTGTACAAGTGGTTCCACGGTACGAGTATTTCCTGTCATCTGGCGTCAAAGGTTTCCACTCAGTGGGCCATTCTCTTTTGGGTCCATGTATCCTTTGCCGCCGGCTGTCCCACATTAGCACAGGAAGCAGGGATATTGGTGAAACCTGCTTGCTGACCGAGCAGAATGCTTGCCATTTTAAGATTGACGCATATTAACCATCCTTGTACCCTGATTATGTAGCCTCTTCCAAAAACTGTCTTGATATTTGCATACTCCTTTCTCATCCGTACCGAGTACCCCTACTGGAACCGAAGCATAATTGTTGCCGTTGTGTAACAAACATACACTTTTAAACTGGTCTTGGAAGTGTCAATAAACAGCCGCCACTCACCTGCATCGTATTGCTGGGAGTCCCATAGTGAATAGTAGGCCTGCAACTTCACTGGAATACACAAGGTTACCATGACTGGAAGACCTCCGCAGCTCTGCTTCTTCTCTGTTAAGATAAAATGTTACTCTTGTGCCTTGGTCCAGTAGTCATTTTTTCATGCAAAACCGAAGCCAACAGCTCAGATGGACAACTTCAGCAAATACAACTCTCGTACAAGATCGTTCAATTCACCCTGGGTATAATGACGGACCATCCGACTGTATTTCATATGGATGATATGAATCA
>JABUQX010065447.1:0-32500 GCA_015478945.1 Trachelipus rathkii | reverse complement strand
AATGGGTGTTGTACCTGGTGTTTCCACCCGGGATAACATTAGGAATACCTCTAAGGGTAGGCTGTGGATGTTGCCTAGGAAGAGCCTCCCGGAACTCCACGCAGGTTTACTCCCCCCCCCCCCGTGAACTGCACGGAACTTAAATAACTTAACTTCTTCGCTCAATGTTCGGGTTCCCTACAATTGGCGGTCCGGTCAAAACAAAGCGAAAGGACCAGTTTATCTCCTGTGCCCTCAACCACGGGGAAGAAATGTGAACTGGACTGAAGACCCATGCAGGAAGAGGCACCGGATGGACTAACTGGCTGGGACAGGAAAAAAAAAGGGAGGACAACCTCTTTGAAAGAGGGAAAGTACGTACAAGGACTTAAGGGGACTGATGGGTGATAAAAAAAGATAGGATAGGAACTGTGAAGGAGGAATAGGAGGAGGAGGAGGAGGGGATTGAAAGATAATTCGAAAAATTAGGGGATAGAGAGAAGACTAAAAGAATTTGTATGTGACAAATGCAAATGCTAGTGGTGGGAACAGAGGAACGCACGAACCAAGAGAAGTTTGAGGATGTGCAAAAGTTCGAAGTAAGAATCTCAACAGTGAATGATGTAAAGAAGAGGTGATGCAAGCGGTTAAAAGTAAAAAAGAAGAGTGGTCGAGTGTACTAAAAGTCAATGATGAGGTTTCAAAAGAAGGTGTTTGGAATTATATGAGGAGGAAAAAAGAAAGACTAAAAGTTGCATACGTAGCAGGGTTGTGGAGTCGGAATCGGAGTCGGAGTCGCGGAGTCGGGGGAGTCGGTAGTTTTGAAGAGTGGAGTCAGAGTCGGAGTAGGCAATTTTGAAAAGGGTGGAGTCGGAGTCGGAGTCGGTAATTTTCAAGAGTCGGTAATTTTCAAGATAGTGTAGTCGGAGTCGGAGTCGGCAATTTTCAAAAGGGTGGAGTCGGAGTCGGAGTCGGTAATTTTGAAGAGGTCGGAGTCGGTAATTTTGAAAAGGGTGGAGTCGGAGTCGGAAAATTTTTGAACCGACTCCACAACCCTGATACGTAGGAGGAAAAAATGAGGTAAATGAGAAGTTTGGAAAGGAGTTGAATAGAGACTTACAAGGGAATAAAAAGCTGTTCTGGAAGGAAACGCGAAAGGTTAAGAATGAGAAAATGGGGGAGTCTGCTTAGAATAATGAATAGGGATGGTGCTTTCGTTAACTGTTGAAATGGATGTGAGGGGAGTGTGGAGGGAACACTTCAAAAATCTGCATAACATTGGCAGTAAGGAAGAGGTGATAGTGAATGTGTGTGGGTTTGATGGTGCAAAAATAGGTATTTTGGGGATAAGATAATTAGTAGAGGATGTAATGGGTAGGGTGAGGAAGTTGAAGAATGGTAAATCTGCAGGCATAGATGGAATTACTGGTGAAATGATGAAGAATGGAGGCGAAATGATGAGTGAATGGATTTGGAAGTTATGTATCAAAGCGTTTAAGGAGGCTGTAGTTCCGAGGGATTGGAGGAGAGCAGTAACAGTACCCTTATATAAGGGCAAGGAGGATAAGAGGAACTGTAAAAACTATAGGGGAATTAGTTTAGTGAGAGCTGTATGGAAGATATATGCTGAAATTTGGGTTGAAAGAGTACGTCGAGTGATTGAGGGAATGGTCAGTGAAGAACAAGGCGCATTTAGAAGTGGTAGAGGATGTCTGGAATCAAATTTTAACATTGGAACAAATGATTGAGAAAATGAATGAAATAAATTGTATATAGGTTTTATGGATTTGCAACAGGCGTATGACAGGATTAATAGGAAAGCTCTGTGGCAGGTGTTAGTGTTATATGGTATTGGTGGTAGGTTTCTGAATGGAATCAAAACTATGTGTGACGATAGTGAAGCGAGTATAAGAATAAATATCCAGTGATTGGCTTAATATTAGCAGGGTGAGGCAGGAATGTGTTATGTCTCCCTCTTTATTTAATTTGTATATGGATGGGGTTATGAAAGAATTAGAAATGGGGGTGGCAGGGGATGTTAGAATGATGGAGAGTGGAAGAGAGTGAAGGGTTCTCTGCTTATTGTACGAGGATGATTTTGTTTTGTGCGGTGAATATGAAGAGAGTTTGACATTATTGGTACAGGGGTTTAGCAGAGTGTGTAAAAGGAGGGGATTTAAAATAAATGTAGATAAGAGTAAGGTTATGGTAATGAGTGAGAAGAGTCTGCGGTGTGATGTCATGTTAGATGGTGAACAACTGGAACAAGTATCATTTAATATATATGATATATGTTGGATTAAAAGGAAACAGATAATGCAAAAAGTAGTACGAAAGTTGAGTGGTAGGAAGGTGGCTGGTGCAATTAAATCTTTGGATGTGAAGGGACGAAGTTTTGAGTACGCTAAGGTTTTGCATGTTGGTATGTTGTTACCCGTGTTAATGTATAGTAGTGAAACTATGGTCTGGAATAAAAGGTATAAATCTAAGGTATAGAATGTATTCAGATGGACAATCTTATGGACGTGTTAGATGTGAGAATAATTGATAAAACGAAAAATGAACGCATTAGGGAGTTGTGTGGTGTGAAGGCGTAAATAAGAGAATAAATGTGAGTACATTGAGATGGTTTGATCATATGGAAAGGATGGATGATAGCCAGTTGGTTAAGAGGATGTATAGTGACGTGTGTGTGCTGGGAATCGCCCGGCTGAAATACCTTAGAAAAAGTGGGTGAGTCAGTAAAGGAATGTTCGAAGGAGAGAAATGAGAGTTTGGCGGAGGCGAGGAGAAAGATGCATAACGGAAGTGAATGATGGGATTTTGTAGGGGGAGGGTATGCTTGTGGCGCACCTGGACAAAAGTATGTACCCCACATTGACGAGATACCATAGTGAGGGTCCGCCGCGGTCCCATGAAGCTCTAGGGAGAATTTTCTGACTGCGACGAGTTCTCACTAAAAGGTATAAAGGGGCCGATAAGGCTGGGCTTTCTTTTCGACTTGCGTCATATCCTTCTACTACTTTTTTGTTTCCGGTGCATATTACGCACCTTACCACCAGTTTTGGCTAGAGAAGGTGGTGATGATTTTATATATATATATATATATATATATATATATATATAAGGTAGATATAAATATATTATATATTTAAAATAATATAATATATTATAATATATTATATAATATATAATATATATATATATTTTAATTTAAAAATAATATAATTATTTATATATTTAAAAAATTATAAATAATATATATATATATATATATGATATATATATATATATATATATATATATATAAGGAGGTAAAAACTAAAGAACAAAAATAACATAAATAAAAAAAATTTAATGCAATATTAATAAACCTTTACAAAACATTGGAAGACAAAAAAAAATGCAACAAAAAAATTATATTATATATATATATATATATATATAATATAATATATATATATAATATATATAGTATATATAATATATATATAATATTATAATATATTATATATAAATATATATATATATATATATATATGAGCATTATCTTTATATAAAGGAAAATAATGTTAATTAATTATAATTTTATATTTACAATAATAATATACATATGCCGACTAGCTGTATAAGACCTGATACTATATTATAATATATAATATATATTATATATATATATATAATATTATAGATATATATATATATATTACATAATTATATATATATTATATATATATATATATATATATAATATATATATATATATATATATATTATGGAAGAAATTGGGGTTATATTGAAATTGAAACGAAAGAGATCCAAGATCCATTCGTAAATATAAAGGTTGAGGCCACAAAAATTTTGAACTATGGTGGAAAGAATTTGTTGTGGTAGGTGGTTATATGTATGTGGTTGTGAAATTTGACCCAATGGTAGAAGAACCAGAAGTGGATATTTTGATAAGTTCAACTTTGACAACAAGGGAAAAAATGTACCATTTTATTTAAAGGAAAGAAATTACTCAATATTAACAAAGGCGCATCAGTGTATAGTCAATCTATGTAGTAACTTTGCAAAATTGTAGCCAGAGTGAGAACCATAATTTTTCTAGTTTCGCACATCCCACAGTGTTAACCGGTAATATACCTAACAATACACCAAGATTTACGAGGCTATGTAAAAGCAGTAAAATGCCCATCCTATGTAACCTTACACAATTTTATTAAAAGGTAGGAAGAAAGCATTCAATTTCATTGGGGTTAATATATATTTTATTCAACGAAAATGGGAAAAAATTTAGTCTTATTACCACTGAACAACAAATAGGAAGGGAACGAACTGTGCAGTAAGAACCAATTAGAAACATTCTTTAAAAACAGACTTCAAATGGGGGGGGGGGGGAGATATGATTCAGAACCCCCATGGTAACGAAAAATAATGATGACTATGCAAACGAGCAAGAAAAAATAATCATATTACACAATTTAATAAAATAATTTAGCTGTTGCTGAACAGACTAATGAAGAAAGCTTGACAAGTAAAATAAAAAAACGGGAAGATACAAATGAATGATCTTACCATCAAACATAGAGCACAAATAAATGCCACTACAAGGATAAATGCGTTAAGATGTCAAAGAATGGACTGTACATTCAATCAAAAATGTAGAGTAGTATCTACAAAGTACAAACAATTCCAAATACATGGCACTGGTGGTGTAGGAATGCTTTTGGGCAGATCTAGACTCAAAACTTAAATATTTCTCCAGGCTCAACACCAACCAACAATGCAGAGGAGTACCTCGGCTGTAGCACGAGTAGTAGGCGAAAACAAAGTTTTGGGAGAAGCTGAATCCGAAATCGTAATATTCTGCAAGCACAACAGCCACCAACAATATAGAGGAGTACCTGCACAATACAACCGGTACCAAGGACACACGGTACCCAAGGTATAGCAGGAGTAGATGATAAACAGTTTTGGGGACAAGCTGAATCCTAAATCGTAATATTCGCCAGGCACAACAGCCACCGAGATTACTTTTACAGGCAATATAAAATACGTGTGCAAGTGAAATACAGAGAGAGTATGTTGAGTTTGCTGTACACAAAAATTGTTAACAAATTAATTTTAAGGTAAGATTTATAAAAAATAAAATAAATTACCAATATATTAGATATACAAATTACATATTTTTAAATATTAAATAGGTTTTTAAAATTACAAAAATGATTCAAAATGACGCCAAAATCATTGTTCAAACGTCATCACAAAAAATCTATTTCATCGCATATCATATAATAAATGTCAAAATTAATATTTTCTGTGATTAACATTATTTTCAAATGACATTGATGTGAAAAACATCTACAATAAAAAATATATGCGTGTAAATGACGCTGATGGGTTATGCACAATAATAAATAATACAAAATCTTAAATGACATTGAATATGTAAATCAACCTATAAAAAATAGTAGCAGATTGTAAGACTCGAAAATGACTTATTCTAAATCAATGCGACAAGATGAAATTCACTTTTTTAGTTTAAATGTAACTAGTTACAACTTGCAAGGCAGTGCTGACAACTTACGTTATATTAATTAAAGGTAAGGCTCCAAATTTCAAACTTTTTTTACTTTAATGTAGATTGATGCCAAAAGGCAACAATTTCCTTAATTTTCATCAGATGTGCATCAAATAGAAAAATTACGGCATTTGTCGAGCTCTTTAACGTTGATTTTGAGCATTTTTTTTGGTCTATCTGGTTTTGAATATTTTGATCTAGAGTCTAAAGGCGCCTTTGTCGAAATGACTTCAAAAGTTAACTATGAATAGACGTGTCCATTCTTTAGAATCTCTTGCGATGGAATTATGGTTTCAAACACCAATTCCCAACAACGTCCAGTTGAGTTTTCAGGAAGAAAATAAAATAAAATAAATCATCAACGCTTTTTGACTAACATTTTTTTTTACTGTTCATTCGATAAATATGAAATTTTAAAAGCAAGTATAATTGGGGGAGAAACTCCTTTTTTATTTATTCAACTTTTTCTGCATACCAAACAGTTTTTGCGGCTGTTCATGGGAGAAAAATTTATATAAAAAGAAAAGAAAAAAAACATTTCTCCGTGAGTGAGCTGGGGAAAAACGGTTATAAAATACAAAAAAAAATTATTAAAATTGATCAGATAACATTGCTCGAAAATGTTTAGTGGTAGCTAAGTTGGGGGTCCAGCTAACACTTATTTTTGCCCTGGAAATGCTCATGCACGGATCGAATTTCTGGTGCATGTTTGAGCACCGTACCCACAGATCTGGGGAACCGAGAGACACATGATGATGTTAAAAAAAAATTTCTTGGGGGAAAACTAACTGGACATTATTGGGAATTGATGATAGCAAAACTTCAACGCAAGAGATTCTAGGTAACAGACCCATCATTTTTAGTTCAATTTTGAAGTCATTCGCAAATGGTTTTTGATTTCTAATCAAAAATGTCAAAAACCGTTTTTACTTTTAATTGATCATAAAAAACAAACAAACTGAGAGACAAAAAGAAAATGGATAAGAACAAGTAGTTTATCATTTGACATTATTCGTCATTAAAGTAAAAAAAAAAGTTCGAAATTGGACACTTCTCTTGATACTAACGATAATGATGACAATGCAAGTACTTTTGGTCATATTTCCCTCATGAAATTTCTATCAATTATTTTACTGATGACATCTTCAATAACATCATTATTAGATTTCTTTAAATATTTCAGTTTTCAAAAGCCTCACCAAATTAAAGGTAATAATAATAATAATAATAATAATAATAATAATAATAATAATAATAATAATAATAATAATAATGGGAATCATCATAAGAATAAATGTTATAAAATCAATAACATTTTCGTAAAATATCAAATTATTTTTCTTCCTTAAGTAATAACGTCATCGGGAATCATTACTTATAATGTCATTGGGATTCGTTAAGATAAATTTATGACGTAATCAGGATTCGTTATAATTAAAAAATTACGTCATTTGTATTTAAATTTATGAAAACATCGGAACTCATTATATATTTTAAAGTTATAATGTCATAGGGGGTGATACATTATAAATTTAGTAAAGGGAGGATTGGGATTCGTTAACTTATAACATACAATCAAGATTCGTTATAAATTTTTATATAAAGTTAATGGAGGCGACGGCGCCCTCTAAAAATCCTATACATGTCCCACTAACTAAATCCAATTATATCTATATATATCAAATTTGGTCAACCAAATTATGGAAAATAAAACATTCTTTTCTTTAAAAAAAAAAAAAATAATAATAATAATAATAATAAGATTGAGATAAAATGCTATTGAACAAAACTAATATTTTAATGTGCTTTATCCCCTATGCAGGGGGTACACGGGGAAACCACGGAAAATCGAACTTTAAGGCCGGTTATCCCAAACCAGCGCCACCCACGTGTTCGCAGTTGGAGTTTAATCTACCTGGGGGCAAGAATAAAACTCGACTGCGACACGTTGGTAAGCGCTGGTTTGGCATAGCCCGGCCTTAAAATTCGATTTCCTGTGGTCCCCCGTGTGTAAACCCCCTGCATAGGGGATAAAGCAACGTTAAAAGGTAGTTTTTTTTTTTAATAATAATAATGAAAATGAACGGCAAAATTTAAACCAAAAGAACTAATAGAAGTAACCATTCATCACTATGTCTCAATATGACAACACTAAAATCTACGTCATCAAAACGACTTCGGTATTAATGTTGACATACAAAATCACTTCCCTCCCCCCGGCCCCCCTACAACCCCCCAAAATGATGATATCATCAATGATAAGGACAAAGATACGTACGATTATACACAGAACAGTTCTGTAAGTATTTTTATATATCTATGGCAACCATATATATATATATACTATATATATATATTATATATATAATATATAATATATATATATATTATATATATTATATATTAATATATAATATATATATATTATATATATATATATATATACTATTTATGATAATATATATATATATATATATATATAATTATTATATATATATATATATATATATATATTAATATAATATATATATATAATATATATATATATATATATTATATATATATATATATATATATATATATATATATATATATATATATATTATATATATTCGGCTTAAATAACTCGTTCGCTATCTCTTATTGATAATAATAGGCATGCGTCACCATTGGGCCTAATTCCATGCCCACTTACTGATGCTGTACCATCTTCCCGTATGTAAAGCTGAAGGCCAGATGCCTTGTGGAAAATAAAATAAAATTATTCGAATATATTATATATATATATATATATATTATATATAAAGAAAATGTTTTTACTTACTTTTATAATATATAATAATATATAATATTACTTATATATATATATATTTATATATATATATATATATATATACTATATATATATATTTAGAAATTTATTATTTGTTATTAAGTTAATAAAAATAATCAAACCAGCATAAAAATATATATACTAATACAAAAAATATATAGCTATATCCATACTATCCGATCAAATTTATTCCTTAAGTTCCTGTTTCCACATAACCATAGCTGCGTTTCCAGAAGCCCGAGTGCAGCCCGTGTGCAAAATCGACTCGGAACGCTTCGAATTGAAAAAAAATTACATTAACCATCAGCGAACAGTAATTTGAGTAAACTGGAAACGGCCGAGGGCACCCCGTCGGATCAGATGACAATTGTAAAACAATACTCTTATATTTTCTAATGTATCTATTTTATGAAATGATAAGATATATTTAATATCCTTAATATAAAAGTTAACTAAATTATTAAAAAACTTTTGGTTAGCCATTTCCGATACACGATTTGTAAAGAAATTTGTTTGTAAACAAAGTATCCTTCCGCAGCCCGCCCGTTTATTAATTCCCGAAAATTGAGGATTTAACAACGGGAGCGCTGAGTAGTGACGTTTTACATGTAAACGTAAAGTGCGAAAACGGGCCTATTGGAAACTATGCTATGCGCCTGTTTGCCCGCCCGGGGCTGCAATCGGGCTTCTGGAAACGCAGCTTATATCATCCGAAACTAAATTCATTCTATGTAAATTCTATATCTATCTATCCGAGAGCTTAACTCTCCGTTACATAGAAAAAAAATCATTGCCCCCCTCCCCCAAACTGGGACCAGATTGCAAAGGTAACTGAAATTTTTAAGCTGTTGTGGTTAAAAATATTATTAAAAGAGAATAAGTTTTTTTCCCAGCTTTATTACACTCAAATACTAACGACGATCTTAAAAGCAATATACTCTTGAAAATTTAAGGAATTTTTAAAGCCTTAATTAAAATTTACAAACTCTTGGGGTATAGTTGTGGCCCACCTAAGCCAAGGGATGAACCCTTACACTGACGATTTACCATAATGAGGGTCCGTCGCGGTCCCATGAACTCTTAAGGGTGGATTTTCTTCTGCGCGAGTTCTTACAATAATTAAATGGGGTACAGAGGGGGCGGTAAGGCTGGGCTTTCTTTTCGACTTTTGTCATATTCTTCTACTGCTTTTCTTTTCCGATGCATGTAACGCACCTTACCCCCAGTCTTTGGGAAAAGAGGAAGATGAAGAGATTAAAATTTACAAGATTTACTACAATGTTGGGACTGATTAGTGCATATCCCAAATAGTAGAATTAATATACTTTAAAACGCCACACGTCAAGTGAATCTACAACCAAATAATTGACTTCTAAAAACTAATTAAAATTATTTATAAATATTTTAAGAATAATTATATTAGTCACTGGAATAAAAATGGGATTATCATTAACTTCGACTAGACTGTGATTAAGTGAATAATTTTTTTTAATATAATTAACACCACCACTCATATATAGGCTATGAAATAGTGTTGGCCGGGAACCGGAATTATGCGCAACGCACCGCACCGCACCAAAGGTCATTTTGTCGCACCGCACCGCACCTCTATGTTTCAATGAGCACCGCGCTCCGCTCTATATTTTAAAAATTGCACCGAATTGGTACACTGGATTTGCGTGGTGTACCGCACAGCACCGCACCGCACCACACCTGGTGAGTCGGCCAACCCTATGAAAATAAATATAATAGTCACTAAAAGTGAAAATAGACCAACTCAATTAAAACTCTTAAAACAAAAACATTTGAATGAAAAATCATAAACCTTTGACTGCATAACGTTAAATGTTCTTTAATAACTTTGTGGTTTTGGTTAAGTTAGGCTAGGTTAGGTTAGGTTCGGTTTAGGTTAGCTTTAGTAATTAAGATATCGAAAATTATGTTACTTATTTTCCTATATATTTTTTTTAACTTTTAGTTAATTACATATACAACTGCAGTATAGCGTTTCCTTTTAGGTACAAAACTGGTTCCTTATTAATTACTAACTTTCGATAAAAGTCCGCAATGAAATATTTTACAGAAAATTATCTCTTAAAATTATTAAAATTTACAAAAAAATTTCTGTTAACAAAAGATTTATCAAGAAAATTGAGAGTATAACTTAATGATTCAATACTAAAAATTACAGCATTTGTCGAGCTCTTTAACGTTGATTTTGAGCATTTTTTCTATCAGGTTTTGACTATTTTGATCTGGAGTCTAAAGGCGCCTTTGTCGAAATGACTTCAAAAGTGAACTATGAATTTTTTTGAGTCAGTACAATAAGAAACAATACTACATTAAACCTTAACGTGCTTTTTCCCCTATGCAGGGGGTACACACGGGGGGGACCAATCAGGAAAATCCAACTTTAAGCGCTATCCAAACCTAGCGTCCACCACGTGTTCGCAGTCGAGTTTTAATTCTTGCCCCCAGGTAGATAAAACTCCAACTGCTACGCGGAGGATTTGAACCAGCGGTCCTCTCGTATGAGAGGCGGCGACCTCCAATCTCCTGCGCCACGAGAACGTTCTAAATAATTGAATTATTATATAATATTGAATTATTTATAATTAGAATTTTATAATGAAGAAATTCTTATTGAAGCGACTAAAATTGAAAATTTATTATAATATAATTGAATTGCTGATTTTACAATATCAAAAAATTAAATTGAAAGTTTTGAAACCCAATATTTTGAGTTCTGGAGTCTAAAGGCGCCTTTGTCGAAATGACTTCAAAAGTGAACTATGAATTTTTTTGAGTCAGTGTACAGGACCCACCACGGCTCAAGAACTATGAATAAACGTGTTTATTATTTACAATATCAAAAGGTTAAATAGAAAGTATCGAAACCCAATTACAATTATCTCATTCTCAGTTTATAATTAAATCTCTTCCTTATTGAATTTTCCTCATTCTTTTTATTAGACTTTTTAAACTCTTTCTAAGTAAGCTCTCTCTTGCATTAACTTCAACTCCATCATTTTAAAATTGCATAACTCCTTCATTTTAAAATTGCATAACTCCTTCATTTTAAAATTGCATAACTCCAATTCTATCATTTAAAAATTGCATAACTCCAATTCTATCATTTTAAAATTGCATAACTCCAACTCCACCATTTTAAAATTGCATAACTCCAACTCCATTATTCTAAAATTGCATAACTCCAATCCATCACTTTAAAATTGCAAAACTCCAACTCCATTATTTTAAAATTTCATAACTCCAGCTCCATCATTTTAAAATAACATAACTCCAACTTCATCATTCAAAAATTGCATAACTCCCAACTCCATTTTAAAATTGCATAGCTCCAACTCCATCATTTTAAAATTGCACAGTTCCAACTCCATTACTTTAAAATTGCACAACACGAACTCCAACTCCATCGTTTTAAAATTATACGGCTCTGGATTTGGTTCTGCCTCAGGACCCATTCAAAATAGCATATAATAAAAAAAAAATTACCCAGCTATGGCACTACCAAAAAAAAAAATCTTACTCTAGTTCCATCCCATAAAAAAATCCAAATCCTTGCGACACCACAGCCCTGCTGAAAACTTAACTACTACTCTTCTGATGAAACTGTTTAACTATCAACAATAAATATTATTAGTTGGCTTTAAAATAATATCCCTGTGACTTACTTTCCGCAGAGTCATCAGGTCTGATAGAACCTATGTTGTCTTGAAATATTTGGTCAATCATATCATGAGCGTCTTCCCTTGTTGACACTACACGAGGATCTTTGTTGTTGTCGGAAGGAATACCTGTACGGCCAGTTCTCTCCAATGACCCTGCTTCGCTATATGTTCCACCTGACCCTTGACTACCGCTCCTGTAAATAAAATGTAAAGATAGAAAACCAGCCCCCAAACTTTAAGGGCAGGTATGTTAATTTTTTTTTTTTTTTACAGTAATATGAAATTTTATCTTTATTTTATTTATCAATAATTTTAACAATCTCTCTACAACAAAAGTATATAATAAACTAGAACATTATTGCCATTATTATTAACAATACTACTACTACTGTTAAGTAATATTATTGAGGACAAAACAAAAGTAATCTATACCTAGAAAGCGAGGAAACAATACTGTATGAGTCTGTAGAAGAGGCACCTTCCCTTGTGCTCTGTTGCCACAGTGTGAAGCACTTACTACTAGAACCACCATTTGTAATGATAGATGGCGTGGAAGAAATCCCTGAAGAGTCAGTCAAATCCAGATCAAAGGAGTCATTTATGGCTATTTGATAGGCAAGGAGACAATTTCGACACTGCGTGCAAGGGGAAGGAGTAATTGCAGTAGGGGTGGAAGGCAGTTTAGTAGGGGTAGTAGGTAGGGTGCCAAGGTAAGCTGCAGTGGTGCCATTTACAATTCGTACAGTAGGAACAGCGGAAGTAGGAGAAGAGGAAGAGTAATAATAGTATTGTTGTTGTTGCTGGCGAAGAGTGGCGGCGAATTTGGAGGGAGATTTTGGAGAATCGTTTGGTACCTCTTCTTCAGAAAACTTTTTTCGTGGCAATTCAAAAATGGACCTCATTTTGCTTAAAGATAAGTTGTTCGGTCGACTGATAAAAGCTGCCTTCGCGAGCCACTCCCCTCCATTTCTGTAAGGTGCATTGTAAGAAAAGAGAAAAATAATGCAATTTACACACAGAATAGTTAGATTAAATCACACTACTCACATTAAGCTTACATACAAATTACACTTGTAAGCCTGGTGAACACGTACGATGATGTTGCAGCCTAGCGAAGTACTAGTATAGATAGTAAAATGCTCTCACATAGGCATAAAGCGCCTGAGAGGAGCCTTGAGCCATCTAAACTAATACCATGCTAGATCACATGCTAGATCGCAGTGTGCATCAGACCTAAAAGCCAGACTGTAGAACATGTGGAGCCATGACACTAACATACCCGAGGAATAGTTAGCTATGTGTATGTAGAAAATTGGTTAACCTCAAACAGAATGGACCGCATCCTCCCCTTAAATCCTCCATTAACTCTTTAACTACGGACCGTTCACCGATATCGCTCCTCCATCCTATGAATCACCCGCGTGAGACAATAACCTCTTCCACTAAACAAAATTCGCACCAAAAAGGTGGGAGGGTGGCTACCCTTGACACTCACATGACGTTCTCCCCCGCACATCGACCAAATCACGATTCCTTAACCCGACGTGGTAACTAAAACACCCTGCTGAACTACTTTTGATCAAACACTTGAGCTGAAAGAAAAGAACAAGTATTAGCAGAACAAAAGCAATCCTTAGAACAATTCTAACTATGCCTAACGAACATACAAAAGCACTCTCAAATTCAAACAAAGAAATTACAAATCTTCCAAAACACCGCTCTCAGAATTATCACAGGTTGCACAAAAAAACCTACCCTCAAGTCCAACATTTACACGAAATGAAGACGTCCATCGCTGTCCCATCGTGGTACCTATGACTCGCCTGGGAGGGATTGGTGGGGGACTGTGTCATATTTATCAAAAAACCCGTAATCCCATCCCACCCTGTAGTCAGCCATGAATTCTCGTCCAGACCCCGGCCCCCTGCTTCATCGCAGGCGTCCAATTCGGGGTGGGTGATTACAGGACAGCTGTGGGGTAGCGAACGAGTAATTCCCGGCCGGTCCCCCTCTCAATACTCGTCGATGGGTAGGTACGGCAGGTGGGGATCCATTACACAGTCTAACCAAAACATGTGAGGGCGATTACCTTCAAAATGCCGCGCCATGGAATAAGCAATTTACTTAATAGCAGCCCCTTACCCCAGAGATACCTTCCCCGGTAGTAGAAGAGATACGCTGTCCAGTCATAGTAAGAGGGCCAATCGACACTTCCCGGTAGCAGATTTCATGTCACCACCCTAACTCAGTGCAGATATAGATATGAGATTCAAGGACCTAGATAATTGTCACCTCCCCGGACCTGTGCAGGGCTCGAGGATGTTATGAATTCCCATGGACAGCAGATAGAGCACCTTCTGGTGGTGCGCTTGCTGTGTCGACGCCCCCTGCGAATTTCTGCTATATCCGTTGACTTCTCGACCGTTGTGAAACCGCCCAGTGGCGGCAGCCGGCTTTCCGTGGAGGCGTTGTGGCCCTTCAAGTTTTGAGAGGTGCGCCAGGTCAGAGAGTAGAAGTAAGTAAGTAAGTGTGTGTGTTAGGTATAGATATGTATATATATGTTGGTATATAGGGGCTGATGCAGGGAAGATTAGTTAGTTAGTGATATATATAGTATATAGTGTATAGTATATATATATATATATGGAGCGGGGGTGTTATATGTATATAAGTATATAAATGATTTGGGTAATATATATGGATAGGGGGTGGTAATGTATGGGGGGGGTATAGATAGGGTTATAGTATATAAAGATATTACCAATATGTGTTTGGATTTGATGTTCATATGAATTATATTAATATTAACTCGTCTTCCAGCGTTTCTTAGTGTGCGGGAGCTTTTCACCTTCGATCGTTCCGTGATATTTGATTCTCTCTACGTAGGTTCCCCTCAAGTGTGAATTTCCCCTTCTAAGATGATTTGGGGTTAAATACGCCAGGTATCCTTCACTAAAAAGTAATTGTCAAATCAGCAAATTAATGTTAATAAATAATAATTTTCGGTATTTGGCCAAGAATAAATTTTTAAGGATCTTGATACTTTTTGGCAGCGAAATAACATTTAACTTAATGGTTGTTTTACTACAAATGTGATAACGGTGACTGAACTGTCAAAGTTTTCTCAATTAGTTATGTACCGTTGAATATGGAATTAATTAAAATTTGACGCAGGTGGGGGGGTGAGACTCCAAAGGCGAGTTTTGCAACTTCATTCTTGAATTCTTCTTTATTTTACACCTTCACATGACTTCCCGTGGATGTTTCGTTGCTTGTCATTTGAAACGGGAATGTTTGAGGTGGTATCGCCAATACAAACTATATATTGGGTGATAGTATATATATATAATTAGTGTATATTATGATATATATATAGTATAGTATATAGTTATATATAAGTTAGTATAATAGATATATACGATTATATTGTAGTAGCTATGTATATTATATATATTAGTATTATATATAGATAGGGATTTTAGTACTATGTATAGGTAGGGGTATTAAAATTATCCGATTCTCATTATCGATAATTTATATATGTATTATGATATAATATATAGTAATTATATACGGTATATGTATATATATGTTATGTTAATTAGTAGGATATATAGGTTAGAGGTAGTTATTATATGAGTTGACATGCATTACAGGATGACCAGAGAATGAGGCCGGGATAACCGAGTATTTCTAGTTGTTGTAGGTACTGGTAGCGGGGATACGTTTAGATTAATGTAATAAGGATACCAGGTTAAGTACAGATAGTAGGGAAGCATTTGTTGTACTGGCTAGTGCAACTTCGAGGGATTGTGGAATTCCATTTGACAAGCGAAGATACATAGTCATGGTTAGTTTTTGCGGAGGTTATTTGGTGTGTGCCCAGAATATTATTTATTTTTATAAATTAAATTATGATTGTATCTTATGTAGGAATAATTAGATTATGCAAATGAACAAGTGGATTTAATATGACTTTTTTATGTTGCTGGGTTTATTTAAAATTAAATATGTACCGAGTTTTGCGCATTTCCGAGTAGATGATTAACAAAGTGTTAGGCTATCGTAGCTTTCTTGTGGGGGTTTAACATGATTCAATTTACAAGAAGATTCTTTAGCTGACATGTGATAAAGAATAAAATTATGAAAGAGGAGACCTCATTTAATCAAGCTGTAAAGACAAAATAAAAAACGCTATAGTTGTGCAAACATTGACAGATAAATATACTCGTTTAACGGGATAGAAGATGGAGATATCATTCAATACTTGCAAATTGCAAACTAATTCTCAATATTGTTGAGCATAGAACATTAAATGCTGTGTCTAACTATACTGGCGGTGAGAAGGGCCATGTTCCTTTTTTGGGGTGTTTACATTTTCACCTACACTAGGAGGATAGGAAGGACTCTGCCGCTCTCGAACAGTAGTTGAGGGAGGCGATAGAGAGTATTTGGCTGTGCGAAGCACTTTGATAATGATACCACACATGAGATGAAGGGAGTCTCTTCGTGTAGTCAAGGCTGAGTCTCTTCGTGTTTCACTAGATGTTGCGCATTAATGTTAAGATTATGCTGTGCTCCTTGGTATGAATGTCTCAATTTTTTTCGGGATTGATGGGTTCCTTAGGTGGGGGAGGGGGTGTGATTCGCTTATGAAGGTGAATGAGATTGCAAATGCAAGTTGCGTGGCCATAACTTATCAGGAAGGTGGCCTATATCATTACCAAAGATTCCTCGTTCTAGATCGTTGCGAGGTAGGGTGTTACTTTGCCTGAAAAGCCTGACACATCGATCGACTATCGAGTGCTGTTCCGAGGGGGTTCGGAGCTGATAAGGGGGCTTGCTCATTCTGTGAATCTTTTTTGTTTTTGGTTTTTTTTTTTTGTACGGCGAGCAATGCTCCTCACGTTAGTGCGGTAGTTTGGGAATTGCATTCGGTAGAAGTATGTATTTTTGGGTTTTTCCCCCGAACGCGGCGTCGGGATGCCATCTTTTGGGGTCAGCTATAGCCTTTAAAGAATTCCGGCTATTAGAACCTTTTCCGTAGTGATTGGGGACAATTTATGAATTTTTGATAGTTGAGCGATGACCGATGACGGGATCGACGATGATCTGATTATATGTTGAAGTTTTGACGATGACGATTAATTGAAAAAGTGATATTTTAAAAATCTATTATTTTATATTAAATTTAAAGAAGATTGATAACCTAAGGAAGAATTGAATAGTGTTCACTTCATTCTTATAAGAATGTGTAAATACATTAAGACCCGTTTTAATACATAGAATTTTCCTGTTATTCATTACCATCTGGGTTTTGTTTCTACATCTCTCTCTCGTCGTCTATGATATGAGGTATATAGGTATGTATAGTAATGTATGTAGTATTATCGGCGATTATAGGGTTAGTGGTTTGGTATATATTTATATAGTGATATATTTATTGTATAAGGGTAGTGAGGGTGGAATATGGGGGGTGATTTATACGTATAGTAGGTAAGGATTGAGTATATATTTGTATATATAGTATATATATATAGTGATTTATATATAGACGTATTGGTTTTATTACAGTTGGATCGGAGCCATCCACTCTACGGAGAGTAGCCCTATCATAGGAAGGGGTGTTGTACACCATCTAACGCAGATGGGTAGCACAGTGCGAAGGCTTTTTATGTAATGGTGAGGGAGATTGTTAATTACGAGCAGGAAACCTGGCGAAGATGGTGAGAGTAGAATTGCCACACGAGAGCTTGAGGAGGGGTGGCAGGAAAAAGGAAATCACCGCAGCGAACTATGGGGCCTGGGGAGGTACGAATAGCGATCAGAATTACTCATGTGCAGACACAGAACCCTTGTACGCGAGTGGTAGGTTCACGTTGTGAAAAAGGGGCACTTGTCTGCTGCGGGGGGGGGGGGTAACTTTTTAGAAAAGAGATTAGAGCATTCATAGTCTGCGCTGCAGATAAATAGGGTTCAAAGTTTGAACGTGAAAGTACAGAACCAGTTTTATGAGGCCTTTTGTTGGTCTTTGACTTGACCCTATCTAAAAGCCGGGTGGAAACCAGCAGCCCACCCGCGAGATCATAGAGAGTCAGTAACTCAGGCGTACAGAGTCGGGTAATATGACCCTGTGGATAAGCTGTGGTAGTAACTGAGAAGAGGAAAAAGAGTCTCGCCCGCAGTTTAAACAAAACTCAGTTTCTTAAGGCCGCGGCCTAAGCAACCGTTTGTGATGCTGAGGGTTTCCGTAAGACATTTTTTTTGTTTATGTAATGTTTAAGGGAGTGTTATATTGTCAATAGGAGAGACGATAGAACCGTCGAAAGATGGAGTAGGCGGGGAGATAGGAGAGGTTTGTCTTACAGACATGAGATTTTAGTTTGACGAATTGAATTTATGAAAGATTTCAGACGATCCCCATCAGGAGAGTATTCTAATCCAGCATCAGACAGTGGGAGAAGTAGAGTGGGGTTAGATGAGTTAAGACGAGAGGGGGCGAAATTAGAGAGTAATAGCAGGGTAGCAGAATTTAGAATGAGTGTTGAAGAATGGAAGGATTAAATTCATCGGCATGGGATGAGTTGGAGTAGAGGTTGAGATGTGCATGGTGATGGATCATTATATGGAGAAGTAGGAATAAATTAGGAGATAGAACAAAACCCTGGAGGAACACCACTATGACAGAAAAAGAAGAAGTCGCCAAATGGCAAGTAACCAGGCTGATGGATTGAAGGATTGATAAGAAAGCTCAGACATAAGCAAAGAGAAGAGGAAGTGCTCGCATAAGAGGGTTGAGTTGTCTATGGAGAGCATTTTGTCGCGTGCCATACTCCGGTCCAAATTGCTTTGGCATATGTCAAGCCCACCCCTGGAAGGTCTCCAACTGTAGTTCCTAAGACGGAAAACCATAAATACGTTTAAAAATGGAAAGTATATCGCCTAGTCAGCGACCTCGTAGGCGCCGACTATTCGGGGCGTGGAGCTTTGGCGATCCGCAAAGTAAGGGAATGTATTCCAGGTGAATCAAGAAGTGGAGAGTGATGAGAAGGTTTCAATATGTCTTAGAATACAATGTGAGATGCGCTATCAGGGGCGATGTTAGAAGGATCAGAGCGTTCCTCTTCCTTTTGTCGGATTTAGTCTTGGACATATAGGTGCCTTCCAACACTGAGGGAAAGTACTGCTAGTATTGAGAGAGGAGTTATAATATAGTTGACGAGGGGGCTCGTCAACACTTTGAAGCACACTCGCGGCTCAAAACTTCGGGGAGAAAATTGCCGCGAGTGCCGGGGTCACCCTGTTCTTCCTTTGTACGTTCAGTAAGATTTCAGTGCAGCGCCCACGGCACCCGATCACAATGTCGATTCACACCTGTGTTAGTGATAGGGCTGAGAGGGAGGAGGAGGAGTGAGGTTAGGGAGTAGGAGTAGGTAGGAGCTAGGAGGAGTAGGTATGAGAGGGTGTAATGCTCAGAATCGTTCCAGGGTTGTGAGGTTAGAGGATATTGGAATAGGGGGAGGCCAAAGAAGATTAGCCTGGGTCATGGGAGTATTTAGCAACAAGTAATCCATCCAGTAACGGTAATTGAAGGGTAGTAGGAGATACAGGGGATTTACAGAAAGTTGTTAGAGATGTTTTTTTGACAAGAGGCCAGAGAGATTTGGTTTGGGTTTGGGTGTGGGTGTGTGTGGCATGAGTGAGGAGAACCAAGGAGGTCAGGCACTTTCTTGTTAATGAGAAGTTTGCTTTACTTGTCGAAGGATGTTATCCCTGCAAAGTAACGAGGGTTTTCTAAGAAGCTAGCGAGGGTGTGGTGATTTTATAAGAATGAGATTTTGTTTTCCTACTTCCTGCTAGTCACGTCTCTAGTGGCTTGAATGCGGAGGGCTCAGGTAGACAATCACGAGTTTGGTTTTAACCATGTTGATTTGAGGCATTATGATATAGTTTAGTTCGAAGTTAATAATAATCGGTGCTTAGCCTGCCATCGGAAAATATGGTGCTACCAGCTTAGCTCCCTTATCAGGCAGAAGTAGTGAAGGCTAACTTCATGAGACAAAGCATTGGAGGTAAGTGCTCGCCAATTGTGAGGTTTAACTAAAAGCGATTTTGTCCTTTAAGACGCGCACAATCGGCCTAGTGGCAGAAGTTGCCAGGTTTTAATAAAACTGCATATCGACAGGTATGGAGCTTGGTTTTGACCAGATTATAGAGTTATTGAGTATAGAATATAAGGAGGATTGTATTGAGGAGGGTTGGTGGTGCAGGATTTTACGTGATAAGGAGTGGAAGGGGTGTGTGTATTGTATAGTTAGAGTAAGTGACTAGTGTTGGTGTGGAAATATGGTTATAGCGAAGTTGTGTCGTGTTAGGCGAAAGAAGTTGGTGTGAGAGTATCGCAGATGTGTGTAGGTTTGCTTAATTTTGAGAGTTGCTCGGCGAGATCTTTGAGATGCTGAATGATTCAGGGGCCTCTTCCTCCGCCTATGATATGAGATAGCGTATGGGATGGAGACCCAACCATTCAGTGTGCTGATTTACCATGTAAGAGGTCCCGTGAGTGTATAGAGGAGATGAGGGAAGATATAACAGTCCCACCGGAGCCGGTTGGAGTAGTTTTAAGATAGTGTGCCAAATTAAGCAGTGAGAAATCTGGCGTTTCTGTTATGTGGGGAGAAACAGTAGCAGGAAGACTATCTAAGGATGTTGAGTTGGTGTTGAGTGTTTAATAAGTAGAGAAATAATATTTAAGGTTCCAGCAAAAGGCTATCGAAGGTTAGATTGGGAGGCATTTTTTCTCGAGACTGCTTATGTTACAGGATATTATTTTATATGTTTACATTTTTGCATCATACTCCACTCATTGTCTGAGGGAATTATGAAAAAAGTAGAGGTGATGAATTTTCTTAGCCATCGTGGCGGTTGTCAAGAACAAGAGCAAGGAAGAGTTAGGGGTAATGAAAGTATTATTATTTTATATGATAATAAAAAGAGAAATAAAATAATATATAATGAGATAATTATTATGAGATTTAATATATATATTTTTCTTGTTGCTTTGGGATCGAATTTATTAATTAATTGGATATTTTTCTCTTTTATTAAATAACAGTGGAGTGATGATGGTATGTGTGTGAGAAATAGAGAGAGTGAGAGGTCATGTTCCTTTTATAGATTTCATAGATCGTTGATTTTATTTAATTTATATGAGGGAGGTGAGAGTATCTTCAAGATTTATCAGGTTAATTTAAAAAAAATTTAAAATGGTATGACCGAAGTACCGATGACTAGATACAATAATTCTAAGTATAGCTGTTATAAATCGTTAGTGGTAAAGGATTCTAAGGTGGTATTAGTGCTAGTAAACAGTTAATCTTTCCCAGTTTCTGGTGAATTATATATTTATCTTTCTACTTAATTCTGTGTCAAAATAATTAGGCCAGAGAATTGCCATGTTCGGAAGATGATTTTAGCTATACGTTTGAAAGATTAAATATTAATGTCCGATATTTTCCCTATGATGATCGAGTAACGATGACGTGTCATTTCGTTCAACGATTCACGTATCCTTTATATATTCTGGGAACCTTTTATATAGTGTGATTTTTATTATGGCTATTGTTTTAAGTTTCTCATGATCAATTTTCACCCAAAAAGTAAGAATGTAATCGACCTATAGTGATATATCGGCCATTATCTAAGGCCGTATTAACTCTATTCTATCCTTCTGACAAAAGATGTGGCCGTTTTTGTTTACTGTTCTGAATTGATCTTAGGGTGTTGATTGACGATACTATCTGTAGATCCTGCGTTTTAAGGGGGGTGTGTGAGTGTGATGGTATATGTGCTTAGTATATTATGTTTATTTATTATCTATTATATTTATATCTATATTTTTATATTATATATATTATTTATTATATATATATATCATTATTAATATAATTTATATTATATTCCATATTTATAATATCTATTATCTATATTATTTTTATTATATTTATCTTATCTTCTTATTTATTTATTCATATTATATTTTTTATTATATTATTATATATTATACTTTACTTATAGTATAATTAGTATTACGAATGATCCTAATGACACTAGTATTGGTTTAGGTATTTCGGTGCATATCTGGTTTAATTTTTCTTTGTGTCGTCGATCTAGTGTTGCTGTGATTAGTGCAATCATTAGGCTGGCTGTTTACCTGATAGTGGTTATTTGATATTCCGTCTTCTGAAATGTCTTTTCGTTTGGTTTCTTAATAAATTAATACAAAATCCTTTAAGTACACAATGAAATAGTTTTTTTACTTCTTGAAATTCGAGTCGGAAAAATCTACTAACTAATTAATGGATTCGATATATATATCATTCATCCTACATACACACACACTTCAGACATGCCTACTATTACATTACTACATTTTTATTAGACCTAGTTTCATCTTTTTAAATCTTTTTCACTCCCAATAATATGTTACTCACTTAATTTTAATATATATATTTATTCTCTAAGGGCCTAGTTGTCACCATCGCATCATCCTACTTTCTTTTTCTACTCATTTTTATCATTTCTGATATATTTCTTCAGTAATATGTTGTTTATATTCCAATCTATTTTCCTTCTGTTATTTTCTATTGCTTTATGTATTTCTTTTATTCTGTGGTCTTTTTTTATATCTTATACTATTTATTTGTTATATTATGTCATGCTTAGCAATATAGTTAATAAATCTTGCGTAGTAGCTAAGGTATCGGATAGCATATCTAATTTAAGTTGTGATTTTTTTATCATTAATCTGTGTGTAATGTTTTAAAGAGTTTATATTGATTTGGTTATGAAAAATCCATAAAGAGCTTACATTAAGTTTTTCAAATACAGATATATCTTATGGATTATCTGTAGGCGTGTTACCTGTCAATAACACATTCAATTTATATCAAATAACATTCAAGCATTCATTGCATGTTTCGATCAGAAATCTTTCACATGATGTCCCGGGCTTGGAGAGTTTGTTAATAAGGAAGGAGGGATGTCTGTCTTAAGCCTGAATGTAGGTTGTGAATAATAGCCAATGCTATGATAATAAAATTTTCAATGTACAAATTAACTAGGTATTTGAATTTTCAACTGTTAGGAGGTAGTTTTTGATCCGTGCGTGGTAATGCTTCACAGATATTTTACTTGGATTTGATTTTTTATTAACCTGATGTTTGGGTCATATATTCGGGTTCTTAATTTAAGTAATGTGTTTAGTTGTGTTATCCACAAAGATGGATTTACATTTCCTACTTCTTTTGCAATTAGAAATTGATACATCATTTAGATTCTTGTAAGTCCTCCGAACAATGACCAGATGGGCGTAGCGAATATAGTTGTGATTTTAACAACTTGCGTCGCGGGTGGTTTATAGCTTCTAGAGGCATTCACTCTTTTTGTCGTACATGAGGGCGTGGTAAGTCCTTTACAATTTGGGTTCAATTTTGCATGGTGGGGTGTGGTGGTTCTCTGGAGAAAATTGGCAAGTATTTTAGAGTTGATTTAAAATAGAAAAAAAAACTATGCAATGGAAGAGTTGTGTATGTTTGGGGATCGGAAGGTGCGTTGGAGTATGGGCCTGAGGTAGGTTGTGTGAGGTGAGATCCAGGTATTGGTTAAGGAGCAGCTTGCGACGCTGGTGGTCCAATGTGGCGAAATCCCGGGCTAGATATGGGAGTAAGAATCTCCTGATGACTGCATGGTGTACATTTTTGGGTTAGGTGAGGGTCATGAGTACAAGGAGGATAGGGAGAGTAAATGTTATAATTCTGATTTTTAGAGGAATGTTTGACTGTATGACACCGAGCGACGAGTTGTGTGCGCTCATGATGTTTGGATGTAGCGTCCGTGGGAGTCATTGTTCGGAGGTAGTTACGAGAAAGTTAGTGTGGTTTGTAATCTAATTTTAATTGCCAAGGCAGGTGAGATGTAATTGCCGTCTGTATGTGAGTCACGACGAGAACTAACAACTTTACAGGGAACTGGCTGTAGGTGATTGCAAACAGGCTATAAACGCAAGGGTGAAGGACAGATGATGTCGGAGCATTACAGGCGACGGGATTCACAAGAGTCCCCTCTACAGGTGAGAGATGTGGCTTAGTTGTTGGTAATAGATGTTTAATTTCAGGGGTTGGGTAGATTTCAAGAGCTATACTGGGATATGGCAGTAGAATGGCTCTTTTGGGTGTATTAGAGGATGAGAGACTTGAAGGCCGCTAGGCATCAGATGTGAAATTTTATATGGATAATAGGGATGAGATGGGGATGCTTGAATTGTTTTATTGAATAGTTGTGTAGGAAGGTGGTGGAGGGGTGTTTTGTTGGCAGGGTAGCACCTGAGCTATGCCGATGGGATAAGGTATTTTGATATTTGGGGCATGAAGAAGCAATTTGAACGGTTGTTCTTTGGATCTTTTCGGAATGCCAAACAAGTTGATTTTTCATAACGGTTCACAGATTATTGGAATAAATAATGTTTGACGATTTTTATATTTAGAAATTTACTTTTGTAAGCTTGCAGTATAAGTAATAGTTACGTTTAACGGTAGTGATCATGGCCTGGAGGAGTACAGGCGAAATATTGGGGTGGATGTGAGATATTAAGAAAGGGTTGAGACTTGTAGGCGTTGTTGATTTATCGAAGTATGAGTCCTTAATTGAGAGGAGTATCTTCGTGACAAATGTAGAAACTAGGGTGGTAGGGAAGAAATGAAGGAGAACTTGTAAAAAGTAAGAGGTTAAGAATTGTGACGGCTTGATGCGTAAGAGTTCGGGGGCGTGTCAATGAATGTATAAATAGATCTAGGTTAATAATAATAGGGATTAAGGAATGAATTAATAATATAAATAATAAATAATAGGGGAGGGGTGGGGGGTTGGGGGGGGATAATTAATAATTGAATTTAATAATAATGAAAAAATATAATGATAATAATCATATTAATAATAATAATAATAATATACTATAACAAACACACACAACAAAACACACATACAGGACCCCTTGTGTAGATAGGCTCGTGGTGGGGTTACAATATAATTAAGAATAAAATAATTAATTAAATAATAAGAAAAATAATAATAATAAAATAAATAAAATGCATATGAATAATTTAATAATATAATAATAATAAATAATAATAATAATAATAATAATAATAATAATAATAATGGAGATAGTATATAATTAATTAGACCATTTAGATTCGGTAAGCGATAATATTGGCTATTTGTAAAGCTCTTGAGTGATCTTTAAGTGTGAGATAATGATAAATAATAATAAATAATAAACAATGAGTTAAAGTGAATATATAACGAATTACCTTACATTGGTTTCCAAGCGCCCGTTGGAGGGCTTTTAAAGACGCTATACCATACTCTCGGGGCCGTACCAAGCGGGGTGTTAATCAAAAAATTAAGCTTCTTTGGGTGGGGTTATGGCAGGCCGGAGTTGGTATTTAGCGGACTCGGAGTTCAGTTGTTCTTGATCGCTCGGCTCTGGTTTAATCAATTTTTAGAGGATTGGGTTAAGTTTTTTCTGACTTTTGCCTCCATGACCTGTTAAATCTCTAAGTTCACCCTCGAATCTGATTATCCTTCTTGTTCATCAAGGTTATTTCAGAAGTCCCTCAGTTATAATGCCATTTTTTCCATTTCGGTAGTAATTCTCGGTCAGGTATTGAACTTGCCCACTATGTCTCCTTAATCAATATCATATTGGGCCTTCATGTCAACTTTCCAGAAATGTTTAATGTGGTTGTTTTCCAATCATATGATACTTCCATCTGGGGATTTGTCCCACAGTATGGCTCATTAATGTAACGCTGATTATAAGGTCCTGTTCTTTTCTCCTTTCTATGCACACCTTTTTTCCATGTATGATGCACCATTCTCGACAATGACAGTGGCTTGTTAACTAAATATTTTTTCCAGACATCATACAACTCATTAACCCTATTGACAAATTATCTCACATATTCCTGACTCTGACTCACTGGATACTGCAAATTAATTTGATGGTCATTTAGTTGTTCCCTTAATTTTCTATGATTGTGTCTTTCAAAATTTGGTACAAATGGTATTGTAAATATAACTTGGCAAAAAGGATATTGTTTGTTCCACTTATCAAAATATTTTCGGAAAGTAACCACCAGTCGTTCTATTTCCAAGTCCATATTGGGTTTCATGATATACATATTTGATTCTTTAAACCTCCCCAACTTAGTCAGATCGCAATGCAGTCCAACTAAGACGACAGTAGTGAGCAATTGGTTCTCAGCAAAAAGTTTTCTGTCAAAACCAACAAATCCATAATCTTGATGATATTGATATAATAATTTACTTTTTTAATGGGAGAATAGTTTGAGCCCTCGGCCAAAGCCCGAACTCGACTATCTCCAATAATAGCCACTCTTTCCTCGGGTGAGATTATCGCTCTTCTGGGTCCTTATTTCCAAGTCCATATTGGGTTTCATTATATACATGTTTGATTCTTTAAACCTCCCCAACTTAGTCAGATCGCAATGCAGTCCAACTTAGGCGACAGTAGTGAGCAATTGATTCTCATTTTTATAATTGTACTGCAAAAATTTTTCTGTCAAAACCAACAAATCCATAATCTTGATGATATTGATATAATAATTTACTTTTTTAATGGGAGAATAGTTTGAGCCCTCGGCCAAAGCCCGAACTCGACTATCTCCAATAATAGCCACTCTTTCCTCGGGTGAGATTATCGCTCTTCTGGGTCCTTATTTCCTAAAATCCATATTGGGTTTCTATTATATACATGTTTGCATTCTTTGAAACCTCCCCAACAGTCAGATGCAATGCATGTCCATACTATATGGGCCTGACATGTATGTGAGCAATTTTGTTTCTCAGTTGTTTCTTCATTTTGTAGAAATGTGACTGGCAAGAAAGATTTTCTGTGCGAAATACCAACAATAATCATAATCTTTGATGATGATTGAGTATAATAATTCTACTTTTTTATAAGCGATCTTGGAGTGGAGAAAAGTTTGAGGGGCCTCTCGGCCGAGAAGCAGGCCGAAGACTCGAGTTATCTCCAATAAGTGGAGCCTAACTGTCTTTCCTGGGGTGTGTGGATGTACGCTTGCTGTCGGTGTGGCCGTATTTCCGAAGAGTCCGATTAGTTGGGTTCGATTTGCATACTACATTGTAATTGATTCTTTAAAAGCTCTCCCGCAACTTAATCTAGAGGCGCATAGCAGTCCAACTAATGATCAGTAGGTGATTCAAATTGATTCTCATTTTCTCATTTTTATAATTGTACTGCAAAATTTTTTCTGTCAAAACCAACAAATCCATAATCTTGATGCTGTTCATATAATAATAATCTACTTTTTTAATGGGAGAATAGTTTGAGCCCTCGGCCAAAGCCCGAACTCGACTATCTCCAATAATAGCCACTCTTTCCTCTGGCAAGATTATCACTCTTCTGGGTCGACTTGGACCAGCCACAGAAATTTAAACATCCATACCTGCAATATATATATAAAAAAATGGTATGGCAGGCCTTTGGTATTTAATCGGACTCTTCAGTGTCCGAATCCTCCTCTGGTTTGATCAATTCCACAAATTTCCGAAACTCCATATTTTGTCTTTCTACAGTCTTCAATCCCTCTCTTTTCTGGTATACTCTCACAATATGTAATTTTAATAAATCCATTCTGTTACTTTCAGGCAAAAACTGACTTTTCCTCCATCCTGTTAATTCCTCTAATTCCTCCTCATTTTTTACTCTTTGTCCATCTAGGTAAATAAATAAATAAATTCGACAAGTTTCCTATTTTTCCATTGTGAGAGATATTCCTCAGTCCAGGAATGAACTTGCTCTCGCCTATTTCACCCTCCCATGTCTGCCTATCAATATTCATTTGCGCTTCGTGTGAACTCCAGGAAGGATGTTTAAATGGATGTTCGAAGTCATATGAAAAACCCCGAATCTGGTGGTGGTTGATCCACAGTATTGGTTTCATTTGATGTAAGCGCTGATTAGGAGTCTCTTGTTCGTTGTCGCGCGTTGGGATATTGCGACACGCTTTTTTGCCGATAGTAGGAGGAGGTGCACCATCTCGTACAATGGCACAGGTGCGTGTTAAGCTAGGAATAGGTTTTCAACAATTCATACAACTCGATTAACCATTTATTGACAGGTGGCAATTGTTCTCACAGTAGTTCGGCTGACGTGCTTACTCACTGATATTGGCGAAGTTGAAGGTTGGGCAGTTGTCGATAGTTGTAGTATGGTTGGCCCGTTAGATTCTTATTGATGATAGTCTTTCAAGATAATTTGGTGTGTTGATGATTTAATGGTATTTTTAAGAGTGAAGTAA
The DNA here is from genome assembly GCA_015478945.1 of Trachelipus rathkii. Taxonomy (NCBI): domain Eukaryota; kingdom Metazoa; phylum Arthropoda; class Malacostraca; order Isopoda; family Trachelipodidae; genus Trachelipus; species Trachelipus rathkii. Next base: position 4,006 of record JABUQX010065447.1, on the reverse strand, counting down.
CTTTGCAAAAAGATATTGTTTTTGTTGCCACTGGTATCAAATGAGTATTGGTTCCGAAAGTAACCGAGCCAGTCGTTCTATTTCGCATATGTCCGATAGTTGGGTGGTGGTTCGGGATTAGGTAACATGTCTTGATTTCTGTGTTAGATACCTCCCCAAACTTAGTGCGCAGGAGGTCGCGAATGTACAGGGAGTCCAGACTAACGACGAGTTAGGGTGGAAGCAGATTGGTTTCTCAGCAGGATAAGAGGTCGTTGGGGTGCTGTGTGTCAATAGACAACAGAATCGCGAGGGTAATCTCTGGAGATGATTGGATTATAATTACTTTATTAGATGGAGTGAATTAGGTGGTTTGAAGCCACTCGGCCAATAGCCCAGAACTTTCGTACGTATGCTCCAATAATGTAGCCGACTGCTTGTTCGTCGGTGGGGATTTTTATCTCGTTCTTGTTCTGTTTTCTGGGTCCTTCATTTGCCTGAAGTTGCATATTTTTTTAGTGTGTTTCTAGTAGGTGGTTTATATCTTTTATCTTTAACGCTCAGGTGTGGTGTCCCATACGTTAGTTCATTATCGTCTAAGTTCAGGGGGTCGCGAAGATAAACGTGAAGGGCGACAGTGTATTTCTGTGGTTGGGTGGGTTGTCTTGCGTGGGATGGGTGTGGTATTTAGGTTGTTTGTTGTGGCAGTATTTTCGTATGAGTGTTCTCGATTTTGGGGTTGATAAGTGTGGTACTGGTCGAAAAAATTTTCTGTCTAGTAGACAGACCGATCGAATAGTGCCATTATCTTGGGATTGAGAGTGAGTGTTTAATAATAATGTTTACTATCTTGTGTTTAATGGGAGAATTGAGTTTGAGATTCACGCTGCTGGCCAATATGCGGGCCGAATGTACTGCTGACGTATTGTTCTGGGTCCTAGTAGAGTAGGTGCCAGGCTTTCGTGTTCTGCGGTACGGGGTTGAACTCTGATGAGTGTAGTCTGCCTCTTTCTGTGGTGGTCCTGGTGATTGTCCAGAGTTACCATGTATTGGGGTTTACTGATGTTTAGTATGGAACATGTTTGATCTTTGAAAGTCCATCGCCACGGTAACTAGTCAGGAATGCAATGCAGTCCAGACAAGTGAGACTTAGTCTAGGGGTGACGAATGCAAGGTTATGCTCAGATAATTTCTCAGTGTTTTATAATTTTTGTACGTGTCGAGATATATGTTTTCTGTTGCAAATACCGAACAAATCCTGATTTAATTCTTGATGATGATTTAGTAGCAGATATTAGATCTATCTTTTGGTTTGACTTATTGTTATGGAAGTGAGGTGTATTGAGCCCGTCTGGTGCCATAAGTGCTCGCCGTAACGTGCGTTATTTATTCGGTCCTGTGGAATGAGATATGCTGCACGTCTTTTCCCGGGTGAGATGTTACGCTCTTCTGGGCCTAGTTGCGCGAAGTCCATTGATGTGGGGTGTCGGATGTTGTAGGTCATGTTACATGTGTTGTTCTGTGTGAGAACCTCCCCTAAAGTGTAATCAGATGCGCTAATGCAGTGTGGTCCAGAGCTAAGGCGACGGATATTGGAAGTGAGCAATTGTTATTCTCATTTTGCTGTGACGTAATGTATTGTACTGCAAAATGTGTGTTCGTGTTCGAAGAATGCCGATGACAGAAGGTTCCATATATCTTGATGCTGTTCAGGTGAGATAAGGAAATATTTGTGATGAGGGAGGTTTCTGACTTTTCTTTAATGGAGAGAATTAGTTTGATCCCGTGGGCCAGATAAGCCGAACTCGACTTTATCTCCAATAATAGCACTCTTTTCCTCTGGTCTGAAGATTATCCTCTTCTTGTGCGTATGTTCGACTTGGATCCTATGGCGCACAGTAATTTAAAACTAACCATACCTGCTTCGAATATATAATATATATATATTAAATTAAATTGGTGTGTAGTTGAGGTTATTCGTGGTTTATGTGTAGTTATGTTGAGTTTTTGTTTTAGTGGCAGGTGACCTTTTGTGTATATTTTAATCGGATCTCTTCAGTGTCGAATCGCTCCTACTGTTGGAGTTTATTATCATTAGGTTACGCAAATTGTCGCGGAACATCCAATATTTTTGTTCTTTCTTATCAGTCTTTCAATCGGCCTCTCTTTTCTGAGTAACTTCTTCACTTATAGGTAATTAATAAAAGTCCTTTCTTGTGTAACGTTCAGGCTCAGAAGAGTACCTGACTATCTCTGTGCGCGTGATGGCCTTGTTAAAGTTCTCGGAGTTCTAATTTCTCTTGCCTCGATGGTTGGTGACGTGCTTGTCCATCTAGTATTTGTCATGGTGAGATCGCATCATGAGATTCCATGAGTTCCGATTGTTGGCGTGTATATTCCTCTAGTCCAGGATAGAACTTTGTCCTTTCCCATTCCCTACCCTATGTCTCCTAAGTCAATAGAGTCATTGAGGCCTTCGGGTAAGTGGTGTTCAACTGTACAGAAATGTTTTAGATGGGATGGTATCCATTAATCATGGATTGAACCCCATCTGGTGGTTTGTTCCCAGTATGTTTCAGATTTAAATTGTAATCGCTGATGTAATTGAAGGTCGTCTGTTCTTTGTCGTTCCTTTCTATGGGCACACCTTTTTATCCTCATGTATAATGACACACCATTCTCGTACGAATGACTTAGTGTCGTATTGTTATAGCTTAAATATGGTATTGTGCCATGACATGCATACAGATCTCACGTTGTATAACCATTGATTGAGCAAAGTGGTCTCAACTATATATTCGCTTTGGATCTCTGACTCACTGTCGGGAAGGTGACTCGTCTAAGATTAAGTTTTGGGGATGCGTGCAGGTCGTGTTAGTTGTGGGTCTCTTTGGGCTTGTAGATTTATTCTATGATTGATGTAGTCGTTTGCAATGAATTTGGGTATAGTAGAGAGTGGTATTGTGAAATGATAAGGGTGTATTGGCAAGAATAGGATATTGTGTTTTGGTCCACATGTGATTCATAGAAATATTTTCCGGAATCAGTGGACGCGTTATCCAATTTGGGGATGTGGGGATTCTGATTATGTTGGTTTCTTATGTTGAGGATTTTTTAGGTTTTGGATTTTCTATTTTTAATTTTTACTTAGTTTAATGTGTTCTATATTTGTATCGCGATTTTTCTTTTACCTTCCAATAACTAATAACGTTATTTATTGATCTCTGGTGGTGAGATTGGTAAAAGGAAGAGAAGGGTAGGTTGTGTTTTAGGTGTTTTAGTGATGTTAGTGAGCAATTGGTTCTCTCTTTATTGGATTTGTACTGTCCAAAATTTTTTTCTGTCAAAACCAGAACATATGTCCATTAATTCTGGATGTGTGATATGGGTGTTCATATGTGAATTAATGAATCTTACTTTTTAATGGAGGAATAGTTGTTGAGCCCTTCGGCCTCAAAGCGCCGCGGGAACTTTCGACTATCTCCAATAATAGGCCACTTCTTGTCCTCTGGGTGAGATTATCGTCTCTTCTGGGGTCGGACTTTGGACCCGCCACTGTAGTAATTCGCTCCAACATCTGCATGACGACTTGCGAATATATTGTATAAAGAAAAAAAAAAAATTATTAATTATGACCTTGGACTATTTAAAAATAATTATGGTTTATTTTTTTTTTTAAATTTATAGAGGATTGGAGAAAATCCAAATCACTTGATTTTCTAACAGCTTACTATACGACTTTCATTATTTACAGGTTGTCGTGAATGTCAGTTATATATTCAACAGAATTCCGGCTCGAGTTTAAACTCTGCTCCATCTATATGTATTAAGTATAATGGATATTGGTTTTATACCCCATGTGTTCCGAAGCGAAATCGAGAATATTTACTAAACCTCATTTCACTTTTAGTAGTTTATGTTTCTTTCAAGTTCATCAGTTAATGATACTTTGTAACATGATACTATTACGCTTTATTTCAAACAATACTAATTTTGCTTCTTTTGTTCTTTCTCTTTAAGTTTGGTA
>JABUQX010065446.1:22500-31245 GCA_015478945.1 Trachelipus rathkii | reverse complement strand
TATTATTTATATTTATTTTATTATTATTTTATTACTTTATTTTATTATGTATTTAATATATTCTTATTTATTACTTATTTATTATTTATTTTATTATTTATTTATCATTTTATTATTATTTATTTATTATTCTATTTATTATTATTTTATTATTTATTTATTATTATATTTATATTATTATTATTTATTTATTATTTTATTATTTATTTAATTATATTTTATTATTTATTTTTATTATTTATTGATTATTATTTATATTTATTTCATTAAAATTTAATCATTTTATAATTATTGATATTGTAACATTATTATTCATTTATCATAATTTATATTTATTTATTTTTGAATTATTGCTATTATATTTTATTATATTTATTTATTATTATTTTATTATTATATTAATTTATTTATATTACTTTTATTATTTATTTTATTACTTTATTTATTATTATTTATTATTTATTTATTTTTTAATTTATTATTTGATTTTAATTATTTATTTATATTTATTTTATTATTTAGTATGTTATGTTATATTTATTTTTTTATTATTTATTATTATTTTATCATTATTTTATTATTACTGTTTATTATTTATTTTATATTTATTTTATTATTTAATTAATTATTATTTTCATTATTTATTTTATTATTTATTATTATTTATGTTTATTATTTATTTTATTATTATTTTATTATTTATTTTATATTATTTTATTAGTATTTATTATTATTTATATTATTTTATTATTATTTATTATTTATTTTATATTCATGTTATTATTATCTATTCTGATTTTATTATTTATTTTATATTTATTTTATTATTATTTTATTATTTATATTATATTTATATATTATTATTTATTTTATTATTATTATTATTATTATTATTATATTTTATTATTTACTTTATTAATTATTTATTATTATTTATTATTATTTTATTTATTTATTTTATATTTTATGTTTATAATTATTATTCTACTTATTTAATTTTATTATATAATTATTTTATTATATTTATTATTATTTTATTATTTATTTTAATTATTTATTTTAATTATTTAATTATTTATTATTATTTGAATTTATTTACTTTATGTATTATATTTATTATTATTATTTTTATTATTTATTATTTATTTATTATTATTTTATTATATGTTAATATTTATTTATTATTTATTATTTATATTTATTATTTATTATTTACTTATTACGTATTCGAATTTATTTACTATTTACTTATTTACTATTTACTTATTACTTATTTACTTATTTAGCTTATTACTATTACTATTAATACTTATTACTATTACTACTTACTTACTTAACTACTTACTTACTTACTACTTACTTACTTACTTACTTACTTACTTACTTACTTACTACCTACTACTTACTTAAACTTATACTACATAGTTGGATGATAGTTTGTATTACTTATTTACTGATTTACTATTTACTATTTACTTAATTACTTATTACTTATTACTTATTTACTATTTATTATTACTTATTTACTTATTTACTGTATCTTACTTATTACACTTACATTACTACTACACTTACTTACTTACTTGCTACTTATCTTACTTACTCTACTTAACTACTTACTTACTTACTTACTTACTTAACTACTTTTACTACTACTACTTACTTACTTACCTACTTACTTACTTATTACTTACTTACTTACTTACTTACTACTTTACTTACTTACTTACTACTATTTATATTATTATTTATTTTATTATTTATTTAATTTTTATTTATTTATTTATTTATTATTACGAACTTACAACCCTCATATTCGAGTTCTATATATTACTAATTATACTAATATTTGACGACGACTATTATCAAGTCCGCACTCAACGTGCCAGCAACCGAGCCAACACGATGCAATTTTAACTCCCTTTCTTACTCGCACGATCCTTCTCCACTCTTCTTCTCAGCCCCGAATCCACTCCTCTCCCACTTTCTCTATGCATTCGTTGCATTTCTAGTTACTTCCCACACTGGGGTTCAAATACACCATTACGATTTAAAACCATCATATTCGAAGATCTAGGGGTTCCTATTGTGATCATTACACAAATATTTCTAATACTCTACACCGCTATCGGAGCCAAGCACTTGCATCTGTCAACTCCACTCGCCTGAGTCAGACTCCTTCTCCCACTCTTTCCTTCCTTCATCCTTCATCCTTCATCCTTCTTCCTTCCTCCTCGCCACTGTTTTCACTCTGTACTCTTTTTTTCAGTCGGAAACCCCCACAGTGGGTGAGGTCCTAGACACCTTAAAGGCTCTTATAACCATCATAGTTCAGAGATCTAAAACAGTTGATACATTATATAAGCACTAAATTGTTGTATAACAAGTTTATTAACTCGGCACCGCATCGGCCCAGCACCGTGCAGAGGCCAACCTCCTCAAATTACCATATCAACTCTTTCTACGAAATTCAACTCTGAATCATCTCACAATTCATCCTCACGACATGTGATTTGGAGGGTGGGGTCCAATTTCGGGAGGCCCACGGGACGTAACCTCGTCTACGACGAGGTTACTATCACTATTATTATTAATATGGTATACGCTATATCAAAACCATTCTGGAAAAGAAGGGGCTTCTGTGACCCTTGCCCCCACCACGTGAAAGAGAATTGAAAAAAAATTTTTTTGAACAACTGAAAATTGCATTAACTCTAACACTTTGGTTATAATCATATAATTTATTTTCTTTATTTAAGTCCTATATTCGTATTCTGAAATTGCTAAAAAAAATAAACGAGATTAAAATTTGAAGCTCCTCAAACCCAGATTACAAATGAAATAAAATTTAAATGTTTAAAATTTTACATTTCAAAAATCCCGAATCGCATTTTTTTCTTTTCAAGTTGTTCCAGCTACCGTTTAAGCAAAAATCTCTCTCTCATCTCTCTCTCTATGCTCTCTCTCTCCCCTCTCTCTTCTCTCTCTCTATAGATATATAAATAAATATATAGTTATAATATATATATATATATATATATATATATAATATTATCCATTATAAATAAATATATATATATATAATATATAATATATACTATACATATATATATATATATATATATATATATTATAATAATTATATATATATATATAATATATATATATAATTAGAGAGGAAGAGGAGGAAGAACGAGAGAAACGAGAGAGAAGAGAAAGAGAGGAGAGAGAGAGAAGAGAAGAGAGAGAGAAAGAGAGAGAGAAAAAGAGACGAGAACTCTTTGTGCTTAAAGGTACTAGCGAACAATTGCAAAAGAAAAAAAATGCATTCGGATTTGAAATGTGAAAATTAAACATTTAAAATTTTATTTCATTGTAATCTGGACCGGTCGATTAAGGACTTATAATATAATAATGTTACATAGTGGATACTAACTGTGGTCATTTCAAGCCTTGTCTAAACAGTGTATAACGTAATAATAGCTGCGTTTCCATGAAGCCCGTCTGCAAGCACCCGGGCGGGCAACACCACGTTCACATCATCTTCAGGCCTGTTTGCGCACTTCTACCCACGTAAACCTCACAGTCAGCTCCCCTGTTCAATCTACTCGATTTCAGAATTAATAAACGGTGGGCTGCGCGGTAAGAATACATTGTTACAAAAACAAATCGTTTTTACAAAAATAAGTGTCGGAAATGCTTCCAGATTTAAGTATTGTATTAACTTTTATATAAGAATCCTTTCGAAATATATCGTATTTCATTTCATCAAAATGATACATAATAATATAAAAGTATTGTTACTATTGTCACTATCCGGGACGTGTGCTCGGCCTGGTTTCCAGTACTGATATTTCCTGCTTCGTCCTCATATCGATCTAATGTAACTTTTTCCGATCGATTTTGCAACAACGCTGCAACTCCGCGCTTTGAAAAACACAGTTGACTATATTAATTAGAAGTAAGTGGTTATATCACCAGCCTAATTAATAATATTAATTTCTAAAATTATCCGAGTAAATAGTAAGATTTAGTGAATATATAATTCACTTTTCATAAATATAGTGGTTTAGCATATAGAATAATATAACATATAATAATTAAACATTTAAATTTGATGTAATTTTATTTCTCATGTATTTATTTGTATTATGCATTATATTTATAATAAATATATATATATAGTATATAACATATAATTATATATATAATAATATATAATAAATAGATACCTATATATACAACTATATATATATATATGAATTTGAACTATAATATTTTCTTTTTTTAATTATTTATATGTATTTATTAAAAAAGCGCCCGGTAGCTCATTATGTAGAGCAACTCGCCAGACAAGTTGAGAGTTACCATGTTCGCAACTGTCGGTGGGAATTAGCAATTCTCTCCTTGGCTAGCTTCGTCCTTCTCGACTTAATCAGTACACCCCCCCTAAATTAGCTCTGCCCGTGAGCGTGTCCGGTGTTTATCTTATTAATATATCATATATAAATATAATATAATATATATATATAAATATAATATAGATATATAATATATAATATAAATTATTAAAATAATAATATATATAGCCCATATAATATAGATAATATATATATATATATTTATATAATATATCATATATATATTATATATAATAATATATATATATATATATATATAATATATTATATAAATATATATATAATAATATATATATTATATAATATTATTATATAATATATATATAATATCATATATATATATATATATACTAATATATAATTATAATATATATATATATATATATATATATATATATTATATACTATACTATACTATGCATCATTAATATATATATAATATATAATATATATATATAATAAATATATATTACTACGTAATCAGATATACTAATACTATAGATTTACAATATACTACTATATAAAGTATATAGTAATATATATATAATATTAATATTAATATATATAATATTATATATATATATATATATACTATAATATATTAATTATATATATATATATATGATGCCCAAATATAATATATAATTTAGTATATATATATAAATATCATATATATATATATATATATAGTATATACTATATATATTAAGATATATAATATACATGCTAGTACAATATATAACAATATATTATATAGTAATACTATGCCCATACTCACTACCTATATAGTATATATATATATATTATATATATATACTAATACTATATATACATTAATATATATAGTATCATATATATATATATATATTATATATTATAGTCTATTATCTAACCCAGCGCAGGATATCCGACCGGTATCCAGCGTTACCCGAACTATAATTTCCAGTATAGTATAGTATACTTTGTAGCTATACTTTCTAGTATACTATATTATACTATATATATCTATATTAAATATACTATCATGAAATATAATTAATAAAAAGTACTATTATAATAATATATATAAGTATATATATATAATTATCATATAGCTATTATATATATATATAGTAGGCTAAGGAGTAGAGGGGGAGCTTGGCTGGAGAGTTCATCCACGTATCCTTATCCGCTCGAAATTTCCAACTATCCGGCCCATCCCAAATAGATACTATACTAACTACTACTAAAGTATACTCAATAATCATACTTATTTATATATTAATATACCTACCTATAGCATGTCATATATATATACACTATATATCATATACTATATAATATATAATATATATTTACTATATAAACAGACATGCAGGGAATCAGACCGAATATCCGTATCCGTCTATCCGGCTATTCACTATCCCAACCATCCCCATATATAATATACTATAGTATATAATATATATAACTATATAATATATAAATATTACTATATAATATATATTATAGTATATATATAGATATATATTATATATATAGTATATATATATAAACAGATCTCAGGATATTCCGACCGGTATTCCGTATCCGCGATCACTCATACCGCCATCCCAAATATATATACTTATATATATATATACATGATATATATATATATAAAAAATATGATATATAATAGGTATATATAATATATATATATAATATATACATATATATATAATAACTATATATATATATACTATATATATATATATAACTTATAATATATATGTATATTATAATATATATTAATATAGAATAAACAACGCAGTATCAACCGAATATCCGGTAATCGCTATCCGCTGATTCACTATCCGGACCATCCCAAAATATATATATATATAACTATATATAAATATATATATAATATACTATATATATATATATATATAAGATATATATATATATATATAATAATTATATATAATATATATATATATATATATAGATATATATATATATATAGCAGCTTTGACGGCCGCCAAATGCTATCGGAGGAACTTCAGAAAAGCTAGCTGTATAAAAATCACACAGCTAGTTGACTTCAAACCAATTAAACGAAAACATAAAACTTATAGAAAAAATTATGTTATAAACGTTATACGATTAGTAATTACTCCTTCATTAATCTCTATCGATACATATCTTTCAGTTTTTCTACGAAAAACCCTTAAACAACACGACGCTCTGGAACATTAGTTCATATTTTTTATTTCGCCCAAATTTAGTGCAAGTCCCCCCGCCCTCCTGCCTACGCCCATTTATGATATATATATAATATTATATATATATATATATAATAGTAATAATATATATATATATTATATATATATATAATATAACTATATAAATACTATATATATAACTAATACCCTACCTACAAATCCCTTACACTATCACTACCTAATCTTAACTCATTATACGTCTAGAGATGTGTTTAACGACCCATCTTGGTCTCTTAAACCGATTGTCTTAAAACCATGCGTTCCGTAAACCACAATAAAAACCAATATTCTAAACGCAAAAACCATGATAAAATATCTTAAAAACAACCTATATTATCATTACTATTTTTTCTTTAAGCATGTTATAGGGTCTTTTTCAATTTCATCGAACGAGTAAATGAAATGTAACTAAAAAAATTTCTGCTGATTGTAATTTTGTGAGAAAAATATATAATATATGATATATAATACTATACTATACTAATATATATATAGATAAATATATAATCAGCTATATCATATACTATATACCATCTCACCATGTAATAATACTACTTATTGATAAATATAATTACCACCTAACATTTATTGATACCATCAATTTAAACAATGCTTCATTAAAATCACCCTATACCATATCCTTGTTCATAGCTCATTTCGACGGATGTCATTTCACCAGTCGAGCAACATTTCAAAAGAACTATAATAAAACCATAGCAGCTTGATTTTTTGGTTATAGCATTAATTCAAGCTAGAATGTAAAATAACATTATCAGAGGTCGACTGCAATGTAGAAAAAGAGACAAGTAGTAGCTTAAAATCCACCACTCAACAGACAGATTAGACAAAACTAAAAAGGACCCTATCATCCAGTCAGCCTCCCACCTAACAGAAGCCTCACTTATTGCGTATATTATTTACCCAAGATATCAGAACCCGCAGTGCATTCCAAAGGATGAGTACTCAATCAACAATGATAATTGTAAAGCAAGACATAGACGAATCCTGCACATTTACGGCCCAATTTGTATAAATTTAAGACAAATTACTCCTTCATTCATAAAAAGCTAACCTATTTACATGAGTCTCTGTTGTCACTCACGCTGACTCCTCTCACTTGGACTACACAGATCTCATCAACAGAAAAGTCAGCTAATAGAGGATCTAATAACTATACTAAATCACTCAAGATCCTTCAGCCAACTTCATCAAAAATGACAATGTGAAAGGGCTTAATTTTAAACTTCAGACCTGTGCACCAGCATAACATTATAACTTTTGTGGGCCAACCATAATTTAACTACAACTAAATTTTGAATTTATGACAAATATTTGAGTAAAACTTTGTGGTTAAAATTGAATATAATCTCTCTGCTCTCCTCTTCCTCCTCTCTCCTCCCTCCTCTCTCTCTCTCTCTCTCTCTCCTCTCTCTCTCTCTCTCTCTCTCTCTCTCTCTCTCTCTCGCTCTCTCTCTTCTCTCTCTTCTCTCTCTCTCCCTCATAGATATATATATATATAAGTAGATATATATAATATAATATATATAATATATAAAACTATACTAAATAAGAGCCTATGTCTTTATAATACTACTACCTGTATACTAATAATCAAGCCTATATAAGCTCCATTAATATAGAGCTCATATACTCATACCTACTATTTTATAGATCACTTTATAACCCATATATATATAGATACTACCACTATACTACTCTTACCTAAAATACATCTATAAAATATATTTTACTACTATATAGCTATATATATACCTATACTATATACTAAAATATATATATATATATAAAAAATCATTATATTAATATCATCAGTAAAATTAAAAATATATAATTCTATATTAATAAAATACTTTAATACATATACAATATAATAAAAATTATACTATAATACCTAATATATATATATATATCATAAATAATATATACTATACATATATATAATATATACTATATATATATATATATACATATACCTATATATATATTAATATAAAACTATATAATAGTATTCAAAATAAAGTAAATAAGAATTCATTTATAACACATAGGATCTCGAA